>PVIA01003950.1:0-152217 GCA_004024845.1 Tonatia bakeri
AATTGGGAAAACTGTAATAACATAATCAACAAAAAATACTTTTTAAAAAAGGAAGTATAACTCTTGACAAAGTCAAATTCATCTACTCCACAGATTGTGTTGAATGATTTCTAAGTCCTTGCTACTCAAAGTACGGTTCACGGAACAGCAGCATCAGCACCAGTATCACCTAGGAACATTGTAGAAATGCAGGCTCATGGGCTCCATCCCATAAATAATGAATCAAAACTGCATTTTAACGAGATCCCCAGGTAGTTCATAAGCAGGTTAAAGTTTAAGACATACTGGTTTGGGTCCCCAGGCATTGATTATACATCTATCTACAAATGGAGACCAGAACATGAGCTGGAGTCAACCATTCAGAGCTGCTGGGAAAGAACCAGCCCAAAGCTTGTCCTTGTCTATGAATCTAAAGAATTCTCAAGCCGCTGGTGCTCTCACCTGGCACTCAGTTCTTTCAGTGGGAGCCATTGACTACTATAGCTGCTTTAGAATTCAAACCTCTGAGACAGGAGGAGATGCTGAATTAGAACTCAGGATGCATTTTTCTCGTAGGACACTTTAATTATGTGTTGCAGTGTGTTAATTATTTACACTTCCAAATTACTTTATATAAATGATTTATACTTCCAAAAGGGACATATTCAATAAACCTATACAAATGCAAAAGAAAAATTATATGGTATATCAGGTAGGAAAAAGAAGAAGCAGAAGAATATACTTCAAGCTCTGGCCAGGTGGCTCAGTTGATTAGAGTGTCATCCTGTACAGCAAAAGGTTGCAGATTCAATCCATACTCAGGGCACATACATAGGATGTGGGTTTGATCCACAGCGGGGGCACATACAGGAGGCAACCAATCAATGTCTTTCTCACAGAGATGTTCTCTCTCTCTCTTCCTCTCTCTCTAAAATCAATAAAAACATATCCTTGGGTGAGGATTGAAAAAAGAGAGAGAAAATTCTCCAAGCACCTTGGGTATCATAATTGTTGAGACTAAGCCATAGGTGCAGCAATGGGGTTGCTGGTAATCAAGCAAAAAGAGAAACATGAGTTCTAAAACTCTCATCATCTGAAACATACCAGCACTCAAGGGAGGTAAGAGATATGTTTGTAATGCCTAGATATCAGTGTTAGGAAGAAGTTAAGTATTTAGAAAAGGAAAGATTTCTCCCTGGCTGGCGTAGCTCAGTGGATTGAGCATGGGCTGCAAACCAAAGCATCACAGGTTCGATTCCCAGTCAGGGCACATGCCTGGGTTGCAGGCCATGGCCTCCAGCAACCGCACGTTGATATTTCTCTTTCTCCCTCCCTTCCCTCTCTAAAAATAAATAAATAATTTTTTAAAGAAAAGATTAAATAAATAAGTTTAGTCTCAAAATCTTCAGAAAAGAAAAATACTTCAGATGGGTTTCGAGAGTAAATGTTTTACATTTTAAGGACATCTTTTGAACTCTGTCTAAAACTCTTCAGGACAGGAAATAACTATCAACGTGCTGCCACAACCTGTGAACTCAATCCCAGTAAAAAGATATCTCTTTTCCTCTCCCTTACAGACTTAGAATTTAAAGCACTTAGATTTTCAAAGTACTTTCAACTGTTATATAGTAGCCCCCTAATCTTTGCGGATATATTCCACGACCCCCAGTGGATGCCTGAAACTATGGAGAGTTTTGAACCCTATACATACTGTTCTTTCCTCGGCATCCATACCTTGTCCCTTACAGGAAGCTCATTAGGGCTTCTCTTTGTCATATCCGAATTGCCAGTATCACTACCCTTGTGCTTTGGAGCCCTTATGAAGTAAAATAAAGGTGACTTAAACACAAGCACCAGGATATGGCAACAGCTGACCTGATAACCCAGATGTCTACTAAGTGACTACCAGGAGGGGAGTCTATACAATGTGGAAATTCTGGACAAAGGAATGATTCACATCCCAGGCAGGATGGAGCAGGATGGAGCAAGATTTCATCATTCTACTCAGGACAGTGCTCAACTTAAAACCTATGGATTGTTTACTTCTGGAATTTTCCATTTGAAGTTTTCTGACCGAGGTTGATCAGTGATAACAGAACCTTGGGAAGTAAAATCATGAATAAGGAGCACTACTGCATCTTGTTTGACCTTCACAGCACGCTTCTGAGATCATTTCCTCCTTAGCACTCTGAGGGAAGCAGGCCTGGGAAAGGTATGTTTCTTGCCTAATATCACACAGCAGTTTACTCCAGAAGTTAACCTGGAGTCTATATCTCCCAACACCCAGTCCAGTACACTTGACACTACAGCAAGTTCCTCATTCCTGGAAGGTAAGATTTAATTCCAGTGATCAGTCTGAAAATCTCACTTCCAGCTACCAACTGGCAGGTTCTTAAGAAAAGTAACTCCTTCAGACAAGAGGAAGAAGGATCTGTAATCTTTGCAAGACTGCCTGCATTTAGGAAGCTCATTTTTTAAATATAAACTTTATTGTATTTTTTCCATTAATATTTAGTCCCCATATATCCCCTCCCCCCAGCAATCACCATACTGTTGTCCATGTCCATGAGTCCTTTTCCCTTAATCCCTCCACCCCCTAATCTCCCCCCAACAAATAGCTGTCATCTGCTCTCCATCTATGAGTCTGTCTCTGTCTTGCATGTTAGCTCTTAGATTCCACATATGAGTGAGATCATCCGGTAGTTCTTTAAAGAGTCAATGGGATAAGAGTCACCTAGAAAATGCCTGCACATGATAGCTCCAACTGAAACCCTAAGAGAAGGTTTTAAAAATCTAAAACAACTCTGAGAAGGGGAAGGAAAAAGTAAGCCCACCATAATCAAAGAAAAACTGCAAAGACAAATGAAAGAGATGTCTGCTGAAACAGGCCAGTCGGCAACAAGCTTGTCTTGCCAGAATACAATTCAAGGAAAGGTGCCAACATCAAAACCGAGATTGCAGAAAAACAACGTGAGGATGAACTAAGAGTGCAGCAGGCTGATCACAGGAGGGTGACAAGAGAGACCCGGAATACAAATAATGTCATCTCCGCCTCAGGGAGAGCCCCAGTACCACTCACTTCCAGAAGGAAACTTTCTCCCTGCCAGGAAAACTGAACCAAAAGCAAAAAAAATAATCAGTCCCCTCTCCCCTCACCACTAATCCACCTCGCAAGCAAACAAATTGGAAACCTGGAGCTCTGAATAACAGATAGCAACTGAGGACACTGCTTTGTGGTGAAGAGAATCTGCTCTGAGGGCTCTTGAGTAACTGATCATGTTTCCCTTTTTGTGGCTGTGACTAAGAAGCTTGGAGCTAAACCTCTAGCCTCAGGGGTTCAGGACCAGTGTGCCTATTTCTTTGTGACTTTGAATTTACATTTATTTTCTGCACCATTTTATCCAGTGGCTGACATGTATTTTTATAAGCCACCCTAAGTTAACTTTGGATGAGGTGGAGTAAAGATGATTTAAAAAAATGGAAGGAAGGACCATGAGTCAGTGTGTGTGTGTGTGTAAGAGAGAGAGAAAGGGGGCAGAGAGGAAAGGGAGAGGTGAGGGGAGAGAGAGAATATTTGTGAGTTAAGAATTCAGGTGCACCATTGTAGGTAAGGACCCTGCTGGGCAAAGGAGATGGCTGACACAGCAGGAGATCAAAACTAAGGCCCCTGGGTTTGTTGTCCACGCCTGCAATGCCCACAGCTCAGCAAGTTTTGACAGTTACAGACTCTTGGGTAATGATCGGTTCAGTAAGATAGAGATCGTGTCCATCACCCCACATCCTTCCTTTGTGCCATTTTTCAGTCAGTTTCATCCCATAAAGACAACCCTGGTCGTTTTCTCTCACTATAGATTGATCCTGTGTGTCCTAGAATGTAGCATATGAATGCTCTCTTTCGCTCAGCATGAGGGTCCCCCATTGTTAGTAATTTGTTCTTTACTGTTGAGTAGTATTCACTTATATAGATATACCATCATTCGCTTCTCTTTTCATCCATTGATGAACAGGTGGGTTGTTTCTCGTTTCTATTATGAAGGAGACTGTTATGAACATCTTTGTGCAAGTCTTTTAGTGGACATACGTTTGAACATTTCTTGTATAAAAATCTATAAATTTGATTGCTGGGTAACAGGGTAGATGGATGTTTAACTTTGTAAGAAATTGGCAAATCGTCTCCATGGTTGTACCATGTAAATCCCTACCAAGCAGTGTGTGTTTAGTTGTTATCAGTTGTTTGAATTTTAGTCATTTTAATAGGTACCTAGTAGCATTTCATTGTAGTTTAAATTTGCCTCTTCTTGGTGAATAAAGATATTGAATATCTTTCCATGTATTTATTAATTATTCATATATCTTCTTTTGTGAGTTCTCTGTTCAAATCTTTTATCCATGTTTTTATTGGGTTGTTTGTCTTCTTACTGTTGAGTTGTAAGAGCCATGGTATTTTCTAGATACAAGTTCTTTATCAGATATATGTATTATAGATATTTTTTCCTAGTATCTGTCTTGCCTTTTTATTTTTTAACAGTATCTTTTGATGAACAGAAATTTCTAATTTTGACGTAGTATGATTTATCAGTTTTATCTTTTATAATTAGTGCTTTCCATGTCTAACAAAAAGGCCTTTGCCTACCTAAGGTTACTAAGAGATTGTCCTATGCTTTTTAAAGAGTATTTATGTCTGATTTTATATATCATGTCTATAATTCATCTCAGATAAACTACTATACATGGAGTGAGGTAGAGGCAGAGGATCATGCCCCCATATGATGTCCAGTTGTTCCAGCACCATTTGTTAAATATCTTTTCTTTTCTCCCATTGAAATAAATTGGCACCTCAGTCAGTTACCATGTTTTCATATTTAATCTTCACAACCCTGTGATGATTCTCTGTTTAGCCGATAAGGAAACTGAAGCTCAGAAAGACGAGATGATTCACCCCATGCCACACACCATCCGACATGAGGCCTGTGAGTCACACCCAGGTCTGCCTGTCTGTAAGGCAACCCTTTTAGACATCACCAGGTACAGCCTCCCTCCTTCAAAGGCCCAGTCGAAGCCCACTTCCCCCAGGAAGGCTTCCCCAACAATTCTAACCTTCCTCTCTCTCTCTCTCTCTCTCTCTCTCACTTTTCTAAACAAAATTCCTTGTTACACTGATGTGCATTGCTTTCCAATTCATACGTATATAAATTCCCAAAACCTGTTCTCTGTCCACCAATATTGTTTGGAAGTAAGCAGAAGTCAGGTTTTAAGTTTGATTATGTTTTCTATATCGCCAAGCTCAATGCTGAGTATACTGTAAGTACCCAAGAAATACTTTCTCTCAGTGGAAAAACAGTGTTCAGTTGAACAGTGGAACCAGTGTTTCTCACACCTCATTCAAGGCACTTTGACTGTTATGTTAGATCTCCAGATCCTGCCTCACTTTCCCCCAGAAACAAAAATTTTAGTGGTAAAATGCTGCTATGTGGAACTTGAAATTAAAGAAATGAACAATGGACAATTAAGTAAAGGGAGAGTTCAAAAGCAATAAATCCCTTTCAAAAATAGTTAAGTCTCCAGAAGCTGTAGGTTTATCATAAATATGAAATGTGTATGTGCTACTAGACACAGAGAAATTACAACAGCTGAAGACTGAATCAAGTGTCAGATGGGGAGGCCCCAAGGAGACCCAGAAAAGTCATTCTGAAAAAGTATGAAGGCCAGTGCCACCAGAAGACAGAGGGTAACTGATTTGAGCTGCAGGCTACAGAGGACCACACTAGAAGCCCAAAGGGCACCAAGAAATGCAACTAAGAAGCAGCACCCTTGTAGGCAGAGGTGTCCGGGAGTCAGAGGGGCCACATCCCTGGGCCCACCCAGGGGGTGATGCAGCTACCCAAAAGTTCAATTATTTCTTCAAAACAGCCTGCTCTTTAGAGAAAGCTGATGAAATGGTTTCTATCCTAAGGACACTGTCAGCCAGAGGTCACAGATCATGATAGAGCTTGAAGTCTCCAGGGAGGAGATAAGGCAGCCACTAGAGAAACATAGTGATAATTCATAAGGACAGAAGGGCAGGGTCTGAGAATGCAAAAGAGATTAAAAATCGAAACGGTAGCACTCCTGACAAAGGTAAGAAATCTGGCTCGTAGAAGAAGAACCACCCCCAAATCAGGGGCCAGTGAGGAGTTTAGCCTCACAGCCACCTTTGTGGGCCACACTCCGTATCAGGACCCTGACACCTGTCTTCACAAGCAAGGGTCCTCTGGAAAATGGGGGACAAACAACTCAAGCTTTTTAGAGAAAGGACTGCCTGTTGTTTCCTTCACCTAAATTACCCGAATACACTTCAGCTCTACTTTCAAGTAGAGCCTCACCAGTAAAGACAAGTCTCACCATTTCAGTCACTCAGGAGGAAGTCAGACTGTTGAAGCAAATCAGTTTATAAACACTGTTTTTAAACTCCTTGCATCTTTGTAAATGTTCAGAGTTCTCTGAAGAAAAATAACAGCAACAGCAAGCCTCTCTTCAGATACAAGGCAATTTGCTTAAACTATATAAACATACATGGGAACTCAATTGCCCACACAAATGAAAGGAAGCACAGATAATTCCCCAACAGCCACTAAGCCAAGTGGCAGCAATGGCCACTGTTTATTATGGGTTTATAATAGTTTTGCAGGCTCAAACACATAAATGTAACCCTCAAGAAAATTCTGTGATAATAATAACATTGGTGACTTATGCAAATTATTTTATTTAATTTCAGATCAAACCTTGGAAGAGAGGCACTACCACTTTCCCATTTTAAAGACAAGAAAAGAATTTTGAGATACTAAATAACTTTCCATGGTCATATAGCTACTGAGTGTGGACCAGAGAATCAATCTAAGTGTCTGATCCCATTGCTTATGCTTAAACTGCTAGACTCTCCCCACGTGTTACAGATGAGGAAACTGAGTCCTAGAGGAGCCAGATAAACTCAAAGAGCACATGGCTGGTGAGTGGCAACATCAGGATTTTAACTCCAGTCTCTCCAATTCCAAACTTCCAGGTCCTTAAGATTGGTATTGTATTAAATTGACTTTCATACCCAACTTAACTTTAATTTGATTTTATTTGCGGACTTCACCAAATACAAAGTTGGAAAAATCCCAGGGGTTCATAACAACGTCCAAGCCCCACAGTAAAGGGCGGCTCAAAAGAAGCTTCCTAGGACATCCCAGGGGCCTGCCCTGACCTGTGCTTCCCACTGCCCTGGAGGGTGGCCCGGAGCCCTGCTGGGCAACAGAAAGGTCGGCTGTGTGTGATCATCCCACTCATACCTGCTGGCAATGAGGGGAAACTACTTAAGATTTAAAGTGAAGATATGTAGGGAATGTGGGGAGAAAAATCTATTTTTTATTTTTTATTGATAAGTTAATGTAGAGCTCACAAAAGATGGAAGGAAGATGAACCCATCACAGAGAATAGCGACTATCTGCTGTTTGCCATTTACCATCCTCTCTCTGTTGGCGGTTTCTGTTCAAGGTACTCCACCTTCTTCCAGTCTGGGGCTGGGCATGTGACCCAGGCTACGCCAGTGGAAGGTTCCCAGAAATGGAGTCTTATGTGAAGAGATACAAAGAGAAGTTTCTGGAACTGATTCATTCTGGTGGCCTTGGCCTGGGCACCATGACGAGTGGTCCCTGCTACCGAGTTTTCCAGAGTTACCACAGTCTCTCTCATTCTGGAACAGTGAACAGTGGTTTTCTCCTCAGTTCTGTGAGCTGCCTCATATCCCCCAGCACATTCCTTTTCTGCTTAAATTAGCTAGGGTTGTTTCTTATGGTCCACAACCAAAAAAAAGTCCTAACTGAATCTCCAGTTGGCCAAGGGGGGTATTGCTTGAACTGGTGAACCTCAGCCTCAGAATCTACTACAGGGATCAAGAGATGACTGCCTAACAAGGAAGAGGAGTGTGTAATGCATGGGGGCTGTTTCAAAAGACAAGGTGAGGGCATAGGATCCCATTTTATCAGGTTTCTGCATAGATTCACCCTGAAATCCTCTGTCCCTTGCATGATTCACAACTTTCAAGGCTACTTATTTAAAGCTAGAGAGTGGTTGTCCTGGGACTAGCAGCTCAGCTCTCTAGAGCATGATGCTAATGAATTGGCACTTCTGAATTGACTTTTGTGTGTTAGTTACCTTAGTTCTGAGTCACAAAAATGGCACTTGAAACCTGATCCAAGCTCTTTTGACATGTCATAGGGATGGAATGACAAAGCTGATGGACAACACTAATCATTGTCACAAATTCACATTCACCTCATATTTCTTAAGACCCTGTTCCATGCCAGGTAGTGCATTAGGCACTTCACATGCATTATCTCATTGTCTGTCAAGCACTTGTGACAAATGAATCCAAGTATATTACAAATGAGCGACACAACCACACTGAAGAAGGTGAGGAAGGGAGAACTGAGCTAAGTAATTTTGGAAAACAGCAGCTAGAAGGCTAAAGACAAAAAAGTACCTAAACATTGTACTGTAGTAAATTAGTTTCTCACAGGTGTAGTGTGCTAGAAATTCTGAGATATATATATCAGAATATCAGATATATATACACATACACACACACAGACACATATATAGATACTAGATCATGAGAACCTAGTTTCTTACAGCTGCAGAAAGAAGAAGTTACAAATAAAGCAACAGGGAGGCTAAAATAAATCCCGTGGTGCTTGACAGGAATGAGAGATGACATTATGAACTTCTGGTTATTTTCATATGTCTGTGGTAAAAATACATAACAGGAAAATCACCACTTTAACCCTTCTTAAGTGTATAATTCAGTGAGTGGTATTGAGAATACTCATATTATTGTGCAGTCGTCAGCACCATCCATCTCTAGACCTTCCCATCATCCCAAACTGAAACTCTACGTTTACTCCCCATTGTCCCAGTGTTCTTTTCTTGTAATGGCTTTGGCTTTGGTGTCAAGTGTTATGGCTAATTTTAACATATAAACAGCTAGATAAATACAGATAGATAAACAAAAAGATATAAAAATATGTGTTTGCACAAATTAGCACCCAGAATAAATACAGCTAGATAAATAGAAAGAAATATAGAAATGTATGCATGCATACATTAGTATCCATACATGTGTGTCCCTTCCCAGTCTGTCTCCTGAGAGTCTCTAGAAGGTAGCAATGAGCACACCTAGTGCCCTGACCTTGGTTTCTAATACCATGCTCCAATAAAAGTAACTAGTGCTCCTTGGAGAAGTGTTGATTTTAGAGCTGGAGCAGGAAAACACAACAAATTTGGAGCATCACACAGTGGCAGAAAGTAAAAAGTGATTTAAAAAAGAAGAGAAAGAGGAAGAAGGAGGAGGGGGAGGAGGAGGGGAATAGGGTAAGTTAGAAGGCACAACGACCAAGCTAAAAGAACTCCCAATGGCTAAAGCTGGAATAATTTGAGCAACAAAATAAACAGTAAGAGTATTGAATTATAAGATAACTATCCCTGAGCCCATAGTAAGATGAAATGATTGAGTGAATGAATGAATGAACGAATGAATACTAGATGGGAGTGCTTCCTTACAGAAGAACTCCAATTAATAAATATGGAAGGGACAAAAGAAGCAGAAACTCATTATTAGAACACCACAGCCATATCTGTCAGAGGCTCACTCCACTGGAAGATGCTGAAGTCAGTGAGTGAAAAGTAAAGGGAAGAGGGGATATTTCCATAATCTCAAGCTATCTTCCCCAAAATAAATACTTATTAATTTCAAAGGTAAAAAAATGGTCATTTCAGCCCTGGCTGGCATAGTTCAGTGGATTGAGTGTCGGCTGCGAACCAAAGCATCACAGGTTCAATTCCCAGTCAGGGCACATGCCTGGGTTGCAGACCACGGTCCCCAGCAACCACACACTGATGTTTTTCTCTCTCTCTCTCTTTCTCCCTCCCTTCCCTCTCTAGAAATAAATAAATAAAATCTTTAAAAAATGGTCATTTCAGAGCAAAGAAACCACTTTAGCCAAGGCTAATATCACAAGTGATGCTATTATGATATCATGTACCCCAGACATGAGCCACTGGGAAGGGCACAGCACCTTTGTGGTATTCTTTCCCAAAATTCATCACTCCAGTCTAACCATGAGAAAACATCAGACAAACCCAAACTGAGGACATTCTACAAAATACCTGATCGGCATTCTTCAAAACTGCCACAGTCATGAGGAACAAGAAGAGACTAAAGAACTGTCACAGGTCAGAGGACACCCAGGACACATGGTGCCTCAGGGCCATCAAGCAAGTGGGGCTGGCCTCTGGAACAGAAAAAGACATGGCTAGCACAACTGGGAAAATTCTAATACTGTCTGCATTTTAGTACAGAGTATTGTGCCAATGTTAAATCTTCAGTTTTTATAATTATACTATATTGATGTAAGATTTTAAAATTAAAGGAAGTTTAGTAAAGGGTATATGGAAACTGTACTATGTTGACAATTTTCCTATAAGTCTAAAATTATCTCAAAATACAAAGTTTTCTAAATGTCTGAAAGAAAATAAAAGCACACAGATTTTGAGAGTCCTAAGACATCATTTTTCTAGGCAAAGAAGGCATGTTTTCATTCTTCCTGAATTAACTATTCATAGTAGGAGCTGGCCATCTCTATCACCCCAGGGATACACAGGCCTGCAAGGTGACTGGTGAGGCAATGGATTCAGGAAGCATTGTGGGGCTGTGCTGAGGTAGCTCTGAATTTGAAGTTCGGGAATCTGTCAGAGAAAGTTATTGCATGTCTCTGAAATGTGGAAATATCCTTTCAGGCTCATTGTGAATATCAAATGGGGTCATGCTTAAGAAAGCACTTTATTCAAAGTAAGTGTTCAATAAATATACTTCTCTTTTTTCTTTTCTCTTATTTTAAACATTTTAGAATACAAAAGGAAAACAAGATGTGGCACCATTTACCTCAAGGACTTATCTAGATTAAGAGGAGGCGGGCACATATACACTTGTAAACAGCAGCTTTACACTCTGATATAATCACATGCCGAGTTCATTTGGAGAGTGGACAGTGTGTTCCAGAGCACAGCCCACACACAAGGGGTGAACACACGCATGGGAGAACTGACACCAGCACTGGGGCAGTCTTCCAGAGCAGCGGGGCTGTGCTGAGCGTGGAGTGCACAGATAAGGAAAGGACGGGCTGGGGTGCCACCGAGCCTGACGGGAAGAAGCAAAGGCCTGAGGACAGGAGGATGCTTTATCACTTTGCAGATGAAAGCAGACTGGTTGGGAGAACAGGATGAACACAAGGAAACGGTAGAACTGTACTGACTAACTGGGTATGGAGCCCAGTTTCAGAGAGCCTGAAAGGCAGGCTGAGCCTTTCGGGACGTCAGAGGCAGAGAAGCGGTGGCTGACCCTTAAATACAGTGGAACTCTTGGAAAGCATCTAGTGTTTCAGTCTAGGCTGTATTTAGTAGCCACAGAAGTGTTTTAAGCAAAGGAGTTATAGCATCATAGCATGGTATAGCAGGAAATAAAACCACCTTAACAATTTTAAGTGGAAAAGGAATTAAGTGCCTACAAAATCAATGAAGGGCTACAGAATTTAGCTCCAGGCTGAAATTTAGCCTTAGTAGATGGACTGAAAATTCATGAGGACTTTTTTGGAAACTGTGGAATGGCACCTGTCAAAACTACAAATGAATATGATTTGATCCTGAAAGTCCATTCTAGAAAATACAAAAACAACCTCAATTCTAGAAAAATCTATTTTAGAAAAACATTTACATACAAACACAAAGGTAAATATACATGGTTTATACAACTGAAAAATTAGAAACTCCTCAATGGGAGTTTAACTGAAAAGTTAAATAAAGGTCTAATACAGAATATTACACACTCATTAAAAAATATATTGAGACTTTATGGAAAGATCTCCCAGACAAACTATTAAGTGAGAAAAACAAGTCACAAAGAAAAACCTATAGAACATCCCAATGACGTGTCTTAAAAATGTATAAACAGAACAAATGTAAAGCAGGGCTCATGGGGCCTGCCACCTGAGATAGGACGTAGAGCGCTGGGGGCACGTGGCTGAGGGGCTGTCGTGTTTTCCTCTGAACATCCCCGCATTGCTGGAACATTTTACGGGAAGCACACATTCATATATTACTTGCATAGTGAAAACATCAGTAATCTGAACATCCCTAAAATGCAATAAAGTAAACAAGCCTGGGCTTCACTCAGATTACGATAGGGGTGGGTAAGTACTATCCTATCCCCCTCACATTAGAAATGAGCTGGTGTCCATCTCAGGTAAAAATGATTATTGGAACTATGGAGTGCCATGCCAGTTTCTCTTGATATTGCTCTAGTGGTTGTGTGGAGAGGGGAGAAGTAGGAGATTCCATTTGTCCTGTGAGCCATTTAGAATTGTAGGTTGTACCAAAAGGGATGTATTGGAAGGGTGGGGGCCCTCTCGGCATCGACTGGAAGACTGAAGATCGAGGCTTGGAAAACAGACAGGAAAGGGGAAGCCAGGCTTCCCAGGGACACAAACAAGCTCCCATACAAGCAGGTGGTATTGGATGTCCTGGCAGGGCCAGTGCCACCCAGCTCTGCCTGCCACAATTATCTCCCATGACTCTGCATCTCAGCACAACTGGAAAATGTCAAATGCTGGCTGAAGTGTCTTCTTTTCCAAATAAGGAAGAAGCAAGCAATAAAGAGTATCTATCCCTCTTCTTGGTTTTATCATGGGCATCTGGGTCCTGATCTTTTCCAAGACCCCACAGTGAGAGATTTGTCTCAAATTAGAAGGGTGCTCTGATGCTCAGATGCCAGCTATGATGGCTGTCAGCTACACTTGGGTGGACTGAAAATTTTGCCTGACTATCAAACAAATGCCCCCCGACCTATTCATGTGTCAAGGTCTACCAAATTCATCTCCTTCTGATCTTTGAACACTTGAGGTTGGCCTAGCATTACACAGACTACGTGCAGGAAGAAGGCTGCAGAGACAAGGCGTCGCTCCTCTGAAGAGGGCATCCACAGCAGCGTCCCTGGAACCAGCACTGACTGAGCTGAGGAGCAGAGGAAGTGACTCAGCAGAAGCCATGTACCCATTCCAAGTGCCCCATTGCATCAGGAAATGAAGCAGGTGATTGGGAAAAATCCAGGCTGCCTGGTTGAGAGGGCTTGGGGATCGGGAGGTGGGGTGTCCTCTGCCTTCAGCAGGCTGAGAAGTTATACTCCAGAAAGAAGTTATTCCACCTAGACTAGGAGACAAAAAAGCAAATTCAACTGAGGTTCATAAAACTTATGAGGCATATACTTAAAAGGACCTCAGCAACTCACTCCTCAGCCTTATGCCATAAATAACACAAGGACAAAGGGATAAGGGAAAATGAACTTGGAAAAGTTTGCACAACGAGGAGTCGAGATGAGGAGCGCCCTACAGCAGGTAGCAGCTCAGAGCACACGGAGAGCAAAGTGTCTTTGGAGAGGCCCACTTCGTTTCCACCTTTTTTACCATGTTTGGCATTGGCAGATATGTGGTGTTGGCACTCGTTGATTTAGGATACGATTCTATGGTTTGGGGAAAAGGAAGGACTGGGAGAACGGTTATTTCACAAGTGTTAAGGGCAGTTCATAAGTACCAAATCCCTTCTGCAACTGACCCCAGGCTCCCTCCACATGACCCTCATCACCATGGGAATAGAAATACATGAATTTCTTTACCCTGGGAAATCTCTGGGCAGATGCGGACACAAGCAAAGAGGGGTCTGAAGGCTTAGTCATACCTTGGCCACCACAATACCCTCCGCTGAGGGCTGAAGGAATGTACATATGCTCTTTCCAGCGCTTTCCTTCATACCAAGCCACGTGGCAGGGAGGTCCAAGTGCACCAGAGTCAGAGCTGTGACTGTGCACCAGGAGCTCCCTGCCTCAAGCCACATTCCTCCTTCTCATCCAGTAGACCAGCAGCTAACACCAGGGCGTTCCAGGGAGAAAATACAATGATGTATGAACGCATGGGTTGTTGCATTTTTTTTCTCTAAAGAGCCAAGACAAGCAGATAGGACTATGGCTGGTCACTCCTCGGCCAGTCTAATGGCTTTAGGTCAAATCACTTGTGGGCAAAATGAAGGAGTAAGAACTGCCTCTGGAGTTCCAAAAGCAGAAAGGGCAGCATTTGTGCAGCAAATGCAGCCAAGAAGCTGGGGCAAGAAATCAGGCTCAATAGGAGCCATATCGGGAAGTGCAAGTGGCCTGGCAGCATCCTCGCAAAGGATTGCTCCAATTTAAATGTTTCTAAGGAACAAAAGACATAGGAGGCAGTATGCCATAATTTAAGACAAAGCAGTAGCTAGAGAGGCCAATTCTCCTACAGAGAACTAGACTATATATTGTTTTCATTATACACCCATATGCGCTCTGTTTTTACATGAAATCTATTGCCCATTTCCAAAAGGAAAAAAAAATGTATTTATGTCTGCTAACCCATCGTTATGGAACTGTTTATACCAGTTAGAAATATGTACAGCTGCAAATAACAGAAAACCTGACTATCAGGGATTTAAATAAATAAGGTGTTGTTGGTCTCATGCAAGAAGCAGTCTGGGGTCAGCAGTTTAGCTCAGAAACTTAGCACTGGTGTCGGGAAGCAGGGCTGTCCTCTCCTTTCAGTTCCACAAGCTGTCTGTTTTAGGCTTCCATCCTCAGGCTTGTTTCCTTATGATTCCAAAATAGCTGCAGCACCTTCAGTCATCACGTCTATATCCAGGCAGGAAGAAAAGCAAGAAACAGAAAGGGGAAGAATTTGTATCCAGAAGGCAAATGCTTTCCCCAAAATCCCCTTGACGCATGCTACACAGTGCCCAGAATGCTGTCACGGGGGCCCTCCTCGCTGCAAGGGGCCTCTGAGAGCTGTGCATTTTTAGCTGCACATGTTGCCAACTCCTAACAAAATCCCCATTCTATTAAAAGTGAGACTGAATACTGGACAGGCATCCAGCAGGGCCATCATGAGAGTTGGGCTAACTGTACCATGCGCCACCATAAGCCCAGCCCAGACAATTAGCGAAGTCTGTCCTTCACTGCCAGTGCTGCAATCTGCTCAGTTCAGATGGCTGTGAAGAGAACACTGGCATTTCATATTCATGTACAAATGTACAATGCTGATAAGCCTGTATCAGCAGCTCAGTTTTTCGTATCTATAAAAATAGGTCTAAGCAGAGTTGGAGTTATCTGGTGGAGAGAAGGGTCAAACAGCCTTCCTAAAAGTGTGGAATTGCGTCTGATTTTGTTTTCTCCTCATCTGCATGGAGTCTACCATTGGTGATTATTTGTCCCCATAATTACCCCATTTCCAATTTCATTAAGAGCCTCAACATTGCTTAATGAAAGTATGCATTAGTCACGTGAACTTCCAGTGACATTGTCAGAATTCCTGAATCCCTTCCCTGCTTCTGCAGCCAGCCCTGAAGTGTTTATAGGCAGAGGTGGAGGGAAGAGACGAAAGTGAACAAAGAACAAAGGGAGTGGAAGAGGCAGAAAAGAGTAAAGAGGAGATAAATGGTGATGGAGGAAGATTTTACTTGGGGTGGTAAACACACAATACAATATACAGATGATGTGTTATAAAACTGTACACCTGAAACCTATATCATTTTATTAACCAATGCCATCCCAATAAATTCAACAAATTTTTTTAAAAGAAAGTGACTGGAGAGGGTGAGTGGAGGGGAACAAAGAGCAAGGAAGCTGCTCCGGTCCGTGGTCTGAGCGCTGGAGCAGGTCCTGGGTGCCAGCTCCAGCAGGCAGAGCTCTCCTGAGAGACACTCTTGGACTTCCAGGGTGACACTGGGTGGGGAGAGCTGAGAGGACTGGAAGAACTGAAGGCTGTGGAATGCTTCCAAGAACCGGAGTCCTCTTCGTCACAGTCCCTCACTGGGGCGTCCCTCACTGGGGCGTCCCTCGCTGGGGCCTCCCTTCCTTGGGTTGTGCCTGCAGAAGACAATGAGTACTCTCCTGGGAGGACATGGCCGGTCTTTGCTCTGTAGCTGCTTCCAGAGACCGCCCCCTTCCACGCACCACCACTCTGTGTGGATGGCCCCGCCGACAGCTGCTGCGGGTGCTCAGGGGCTCTGTCACACACCACATAATATCTCAGACAGTTCCTGACCACAGAAATATGTCACAGGTCTGAAACCCTCTCAAAACGTAGTCTTTTCTCTACTTCTGAAACATGATCACCCTGCATTCATCAATTTTCATGTCAAATGTCACTTTCCCAGAGGCCTTCCCAGGCCAACTTCCCTACATTTGATGTTTCCCTGATCTCTTTCATTTTTCTTCATGATGCTTCTAGTACGCATGTGTTGCTTACATGTCTAAAATCTCTGTGAGGACAAGTATTCTGCTGGTACTTTCTCCTGTGTCAAAGCACGTCTGGCATATAGAAGATGCTCAGTAAATGTCAGTCCAATAATTTTTAAGCATTTATTGAATATTACAAGGTAATATTCTAAGTGACTTAAACTTAATTCAGTTAAACTTTACAGCAGCCCAATGAGGTAAATGCTGTCATCCCATTTTTTAGATGAGGAAACTGAGGCTCAGAGAGGTTCGGTCACACTGTAAATGGCAGAATGGAACTCAAAGCCAGACAGTGGCTCCAGACCCATGTTGGCCGCTGCTCTCTCTGCCTCCACGCTGTAGAAGTGGCCACAGTGCAGTGGGCCAGCCTGCAGCAGTGCCTGCCTACTGTTCCCGGCACATTAGCCCTGGGGACCTCATCCATTTCTACAGTTCCCCTTACTTCTTCATCTTTCCCTCCCATCTCAAACCTCATTTCCCCACTACTGGAAGTGACCCCAGGTCCCCATTAAGACTTCATTAATTGGGCACAAAATATATACTAATAAACACTTATTAAAAACTGTACTAAAGTCCTTAAAAGTTTGAAAGAGTCATAGTTTGTTGGAAATAACATATATTTTTCATCCACTGTGAAAATGGTTATCCTTTCTGCTCAAAGAATTTCAGTAATGGCAGATACAACTCAGTGAGTATCTGATTCATGCCAGCATTGTGCTGAATGTTTTTCATACGTTTGTTCTAATACTTTAACAATCCTATGAAGAAGGCAACACTTTTCCATTTTTGTGTTGAAGAACAGAGGCTTTAAGAGTTCCAATAAATTGCCTGTGGTGTGTCGTAAGGAGCAAGGGAAGGATCAGTGTTCCCGTTCACCAGATTTTACCATTTTTGAATGATTTTAGTGCCTACCTACAAGGTCCACACCAGGGAAATTCACAAAGCAGTAAACACTCAACTGGGGTCTAAAAGGATATAAACATCCATAAGGCATCATATGATCCCTAAGAGAGCTTAACAAACAGACCTTTTCCAGCCCAATGAGAAAAGGTGCTGTACTTCCAACGATTGTGCCAAGAAGAAAGCATTTCTGCAATTGCCAGCATCAGTTCACAAACCCCAGGAGGAAAGGAGCATCACATAATCTCATCACACGTGCCCAACTTCTCCCAGAGAGAAAACCAACCTTATTCAGAGGCTCCTTTCTGCAAAGGTTTTTTAGCTCTACTCCAAAAATTAAACCCACCCACAGAGGATAAAGATTGGCTCATCACTGGAGATGTGGTTGTAATTATCTCCATTTTACCAAGGAGGAAGTGAAGACTCAGAGTTTCAGTAAATTGCCTGAGGTCATTTATTTTGTCCTCGGAAGCCCAGGCTTCATCTTATGATACTCAACCCTGTGCTTTTCCTCCACTTCCAAAAGGAGCTTCATTGTCAAGAACGGGGTATAAAGGCCAAAGAGAAGCAAGAGAGAATGTGTCCTGGACATGGGCTTATTCCAATTTCAGAATAAGTCCATCCCGGCTCAGGTTTTGACTCTGGATGCAACACTATGTGTGTTAAAAAACCACTGATTTACTTCATACTCACAGCTCATGAGATTTCATTATGTGAAGCCTTGGCAGATCTTATCCCCAGAGAGAAAACATCATCAGGCTCTCTCTGTAGAACCTATCTCTCTGGACACAGGGCTTAGAGATATCCAGAAATTCTGTTCATTTCTTCGGTCAGCAAATGGTGGGACTGAAGGACCGTCTGGACCCCTTAGATGACAGGACAACCGCCATGGTAGCTTAGAGCCTGCCTGGGCTCCAAAGTCAGACCGCCCTGAGCTCAACTTGCATTTCTATCACCCACCAAGTGAAAACCTCAGTTCCTTCCACCAGTAAAACAGGGTTACCTGGCCTGTTCCTCAGGAGTGGGCGTGAGGGCTGGATGAGCTCACGGAGACAAAGCTTTGAGCACAGCACTGGCACTGAACAAATCAGCTGTCATTTCTCTCTCTTCCAGCTGGAAGTACATGGTCCCAGAGGAGCCACTTCTGCCTAGCTGTGGGGAGTTTACCAGGCAGAGGAGGCAAAAACGGCTCTTTCTTCAAAGGTCAGCAAGACATTGCCTGAAGGGACTGTGACGTCAGATGGAAGCACACTAGCTCCCTGAATGACTCACAGGGCTGGTGAGCGGGGAGCTTCCCTGACTCCTGCCAGGCGCTGTGGGCAGTGTTTGCTGGGGAGCACCATCCCACACGTGGAGAAACGGCAGGGTGAGGGGAAGCCCCCGGAGCGGCTTGTTTGCAGAGCAGTCATCCAGAATCTAGCACACTTGTTCAATGAAAATGCACAAAAATACTGCTTTTCTTTGTTTATACCACTTCTAGCATGAAAACATTGTCTAAGAGACACAGCGACAGAACTGTGGTCACCCTCTGTGCACATAACTGGCTTCTTTCACAAAATATAATTATTCCCTCCCACCTTGCTTTTAGCCAAAGATTATTAACTTGTAGCAATTTGAAAGGTCAAAGCTGAGATCAAACTGCCTGCCTTTTAATCTCCCAAAAATGTAAATTGGACCAAAACTTCAAAAATATCCAGCCCTGCGGGTCAACTGCATGTTCATGCAAAGTTCCCCAGGACATTTGCACTGGTGTTTGGACAACCGGCTTTGCCTCTGGGCAGCAGCTGTCACCTCTGATGAGTATCTGCCCCGGTGCAGTAGCACTGATGCGGTGCTGAGGAGGGACAAGCAAACTGGACAGAGATACCGCAGATCCAAAAGGTTGCACGGTTGAAAGGAAGGTTGTCTCGACAGCGTGGGGGCCACCATGATTTATTCAGCCAAATGTTTCAAATAAATGGCTTAGCATGTTTTTCCTCACTGCTCTTATTTTTCCTGACAGAAATTGTATCTGCTAATTCCATTTCTGGGTACAGGGGGCTGGATTTGGGGATATAAATTCCACCAAGGGGCATCAGAACCCGTCCTGGAAATGGGCTCTGCTTTGCACAGAAACAGAATGCATTTCTTTCCACATGGTTGTTATTCAGCAAGAAATAATGAAGGAAAACAGGGCTGAACTGTGCTGTGCAATCCTTAATGGCATTTTAATAGTTTAAATTAGGAGCAAAAGGCTTCTCAGCATGCAGTTTTGCATAAACATTGCCCTTTTGTGATATTAATTGGGGTGAGGAGAAACAAACTAGGAGAGATATCAGGCGGCAGGCCTCAGACCTGGCTCACCTGGTGAGGCAGCCAGTGGCACACAACCTTCCAGGCCCCTCAGAAGCAGCAGCCAGACCCAGATGGTCAGAGTAAAGCAAATCCCTCTGCACCCCACGCTAGGAAATAACTTCCAGTGCGAAGCACACTGCACACACAGATGACAGCTCACTGGCCTGCACACTGTACATGATTAACTTGTGTAATATTCAGCAAGAGAAGGAGGTTTGAAAGTAAGAGGCAGATGACTCTTCACTTGCCACCAAAATTCATCTTTAGTACTCTCTACAAAGAGGGTGATGATAACAATGAAATCCCAAAAGACAGCTACAGGCACATGTGGATTTACAATTTGGTGACGTTCCTGAGACTACAGCACACCAGTGAATGAGGCACATGGTCTTGTTTCTTCTAGGTAAAGTTGATAGCTCTATGTACAGTTGACCCTGAGAAGAATGTATCTGCCAAAAAGGACTCATGTGGTTAATTGGCCTCAAATTCATAACCAGAGTATAGCAATTGTTTTTTACAGAGATCCCATATGCGCACTGTTTCAAGGAAAAGCTATAGACTGACTGGGCTGCCAAGCCTCCTGCATTGTGCTCTTGCCATCTGTGTAAACCCTTGTAAGAGAGCTCCTGGGATCAAAATTTGACCAATGGGACTGAGACTTTCCCCACCCAATTGGAACTGCACAGCTATAGCCACATTTGCATCTTCACTGACCCATCAGAGCAGCTTCATTTTGACCAATCGGGATGGTGTTATTTGGACCAACCGAACTGTGAGCATTTAGAGTCCTTATTTGCATAGAAATAGGCCAACCAGTGAGTGGGCACAGACACTCTTCTCTATATAAATCAGCCTCACCTGTGGCTCAGCAGAGCTCACTTTCTGTTTCCATCAGAGATTGTGCTTTCCTGGCTCAAAAGCAATTCCAGAGGTGAAACACCAAGGCCTCCTCTCGCTCCTTGCCCAAGTGACCTCACAGTTGTTCTGTTTCACTTCTGAGCTGTTTGCACTGAACCAAGTCTCTCCTCCTCACCTGTACCCCAAATTGTGAGCTCCTGTTGGTGTCATATTAGCAGCAATGGCATTTTGTCAACATCACAAATTGACACGGGCATTGCAGAGTTGTGAGACAGACTTCACCATTCCTGCTCTAAATCCTGAGGACACACTTGTGACCCAAACAGAAAAGGTCCCCATTCACAAGGGGCTCCCATGGAGCTCCCAGATGGCAAGTAAACAAATCAACCAACAAAATAATACCAGATAATGACAAGTGCTATGCAGAAATAAAACAGGGGAATGGAAAAGATAGTGCCTGTGGGGTCAGGGAAGACTCTCTGAGAAGGATAGATTTAAGTTGAGATCCAAATGGTAATAGGGGAAGAGCCATATAAAGATCTCAGAAAATGGCATTCCAGGCAGAAAGTACTTCAAATCCAAAGGCCCTGGGTGAGTAGATGCCATATGCCCTTCCTTTCTCCACCAAAGAAGGTTGGTGTCAGGTTGAATCTTCTTCCTGTAGCATTTTTTGAACAGATGGCCTAGCTCTATAGGATAGAAGATGGGCATGCTTCTAATACAGAAAATGACTGCAGAAGTAAAAGTGGTGCTAGGAGATCATAAAGGGCACAGAATCCTGAGAGAGTAGGAAAATATAAGTGCTGTCAGAAGTGGGTTATAGAGCCACCTCTGAACCCTCTGGGACAATTAGCAACAGCAACAACACATGGGAATCAGAGTGCGGGGTGGGGAGGGTCCTGAAAAGGTGTTTGATGAACAGCAGATTATTTGTTAGGTTTTTAACAAATGATGAAGGATAACACACTCTGTTGCCAAGTCGACTGATGTGTGTCAGTCATGAGTGCCCCGCAGCTCTCATGAAGGCAACAATACCTGTCCTTAGGGACAGTCGACAAAGAACTGGAATTAAGAACTATCAGCTGGACCAGCAGGAACCAACAGGAAGACAAGATTCTTGTGTGCTAGGCTGAGAGAAGTTGGCATTCTCTATATCAGGAGCTCTGGATGAAGAAATGATGCTCCCAAGTGGCTTCAAAGTTGTATTATATTGTGTCTCAAGAAGCTGAGGTAGAAGACTGGAAAGGACCTTATTTTTCAGAATACAATTATAAGAGAAGAACTCCTCATAAAAAGTACTCTTTTACTGAAATATTGTTTGAAGCTCAGAGGAAGTATTAGAGATATCTATTATAGATGTCCTTTCCAAGCCTGTTGGGGATGTCCTTGGCTTTGGAAGGAGGGTGCCATTGAGAAATCTGATATACATCCTATTCAGATGTATCTTTTGAATAGCAACTCCTTTTTTTATTGTTGTTCAATTACAGTTGTCCCACATTTTCCCCTCTTGCTCTCCCCTGCCCCCCCCCGCCACCCAACCCCCACTCCCACAGTCTACCCCCACCCCATTGTCTGTGCCCGTGGGTCCTCTACACATGTTCCTTCACTTACCTCTCCCACTTCTTTCCCCATTATCCCCCTCTCTCCTCCTCTCTGGTCACTGTCTGTTTGTTCTTTTATTTCCATGTCTGGTTATATTTTGCCTATTTGCTTGTTTTGTTGATTAGGTTTCATTTATAGGTGAGATCATATGGCATTTGTCTTTCACTGCCTGTCTTATTTCACTTAGCATAATGTTCTCCAGTTCTATCCATGCTGTCGTGAAGGGTAGGAGTTCCTTTTTTCTTTCTTTTGTGTAGTATTCCATTGTGTAAATGTACCACAGTTTTTTGATCCACTCATTTGGTGATGAGCGCTTAGGTTGTTTCCAGGACTTGGCTATTGTAAATAATGCCACTATGAACATTGGGGTGCATAGGTTCTTTTGGATTGGTGTTCCAGGGTTCTTAGGATATACTCCTAACAGTGGAATTGCTGGGTCAAAAGGCAGTTCCATTTTCAGTTTTATGAGGAAATTCCATACTGTTTTCCACAGTGGCTGCACCAGTCTGCATTTCCACCAACAGTGCACTAGGGTTCCCTTTTCTCCACAATCTTGCCAGCACTTGCTGTTTGTTGATTTGTTAATGATGGCCATTCTGACCAGTGTGAGGTATATTGAGGTCATTGTGGTTTTAATTTGCATCTCTCCGATGATTAGTGATGCTGAGCATCCTTTCATATGTCTCTGGGCCCTCTGTATGTCCTCCTGGGAGAAGTGTCTGTTGAACAGCAACCACTTTTACAATAGCAAGCCAGGTCTGGTCATATCAGAAAATGCTCATCTTTTGGGAAACTGGTTCTTGGTAACAATACCAAAAAATGCATTTTTATTTTAAAGAATATATGAAATTCCTGCTCATTTCTCTCTTGAAATCTTGATTTTTCCTTTGGAATCTATCATTTGCTACAGGAAGCATCAAATGCAATGTAGAAGAGTCTTTGACTTTCTAGATAAGAAAAATTAGGTATTTTGATTTATATGATTGCTCTAACTGCATTATCCATGTAGGGAATTGCTGGTTAAGTCAACATGATTGAACTGTGTTCTAAGGTCTCCTCACTGCAGTTCTCTTTGATCTATAGAGTGAATTTGATAAAGAAACCATAGAAAATGAAATAAAGACATTCTTTACCAAAATAGAACAGATTAGCTTTTGCAACAGGAAATTTGGCCTTGAAGTTCATAAATTACCTGTCCACTATGCATATAACTCTCCAATATCCTTCAGGGGAATGGGTGTTCCAGAGTATTAGGTATGCTAAGATTTGATATGATTCAACCATCCTGGCAAATGCATTACAAGCTGGGGAACTGAATTTGTCCTAAAGTTGTATCTACGCAATAGCACAACTGTTTAAAAAATGAAAAATGTGTCATTTGAATAGTATCTAAAAATGCCAAACAACTAGCCAAGCTGAATTTTGTTCCACTAAATTGATCAGTTGCTTGAACAAATGGGCTGAGTTAACCAGTTGATAAGAAATTAAAGATAGTCTACAGCAAAACATACAAGTGTACAATCAGAGTTACAGTATCCACAATCTGTTTTCTTTTCAGCTGTAGTAGCAATAAAGTTTGGTGCTCAGGGCAAAAAAAAAAAAAAAAAATGAATTGCTAGAATTGTAAATATTCCATAAATATTTGTTGAAACATGGTAAATAAATATAAATAAGGACACTGATACCTCTGTAGCTGTTAGAACAGTAGCTTATATCCTGACACCTCACATGCTGCAAAAGCAAAGTGATAATAAAGAAGTAACTAAGCAGGAGAGAATGGAAAGTGGCAGCCCACAGCCGAGAACCCTGTATTAAGGCTTACAGTTGTTCTGCTTAATGACCATGTTAGCCTCCAGATCTAATTCCTAAACACCACTTTCCAATAAAAGGAATCAGGGCCCCTTGGAGAAAGGGCTGATTCCAGGACAGAGAAAGAAAAGTAAAAGATGAGTGTCGACCAAATTATGGTGCCAGAAAGCAGGAAATACTAAAAAAAATGACAGGGATGCATCAAAATGATACAGGATCTAATGAACAAACTGAACTAACAAGAAAAATAGAGACAGACTCATAGATGGAGAGCAGGATGACAGCTATTGGGAAGGAGAGTGAAGGGATTGAGCAAAAAAGATAAAGGATTCATGGGCATGGACAACAGTGTGGAGATTGTAGATGGAGCAGGATATAAGAAAGTTAAATGGTAATGGAAAAAATACAATAAAAATGTTTTTAAAAAGTGACACAGGAACTAATAGGCCAAGTCTGACATAATTTCAGCAATAAAATAATAATAGTAATAGATTATTGCCCATAGAATAAAATGAAAGTCCATTAATCCATACTGATATAAATAAATAATTGTATAAACAAATAAGTGAGAAAGACAGGAAGGCTCATTCTTGCCATAGAACTCTAGGTAATAAATGTAGAAGGAGCGATGGAGACAGGGAACTATCATTTGACAAAACACCATGGTAGTAACTGTTCCAGGCAAGAGTTATCAATAGGTGCTAAAATGAATAGGCACGGTATGAGAAACAAGATATTTACATGGTGTCAGAGTATCTCCCCATAAAGTACTGACCATTACAAAGGTGAAATAGTAACTTTCAAATGGAGAAACTCAGCAGACACCACCTTAACCAAGTTATCAAAGTTAGTATCACCAGCTATGGATCAAATCATCTTCATGTGCCTCCTGACCTACCACACAATACAGACACAATATCGCTTCTGTGGTGTTCTTGTCAAAAACACATAACCTGAACTGAATCATCAGAAAAGCTGGAAAAATCCAATTAGGGGACATTCCACCAAATCACTGGTCAGCACTCTTCAAAAATGAGTCTAGTCGAACTCATGAAAGACAAACACTAAAGAGCAAGCTGTCACAGATTCAAAGAAACTAGCAGACATAATGACTAAATGCAATATATTATCCCAGACTCATTCTGGTTCAGAAAAGGGATACCTGGTGGATGGAGAAACGTGAACAGAGGTCTAGACTATACAACAGTATTGCATTGATATCAATTTCTGGTTTTTGTCATTTTACTGCGGCTGTACGACATGTTAACATTTGAGGAATCTGACTGAAGAGGTTCAAAAATTCTTTGTACTATTCTTACAACATTTTTACATCTGAAATTATTTCATAATCGACCATTAAAAAATAAAGAAAATGTTTAAAATGGTTCTGCTGGGTTGTGGCTGGAGTTGGCAGAGCAGTTTTGTGGAGACAAAACTGCGTGGTCTGTCAGAGAGTCAAGAAGTCAGCCCCCAACCGGAGGCAGCAGCAACCTGAAAGTGCGAGCCTTGGGTAGAGCGGAATCCTGCACTGGCCTAGGAACTGAACCTGAACCTCACCTATTTATACCTGTAGGTGCTTCAGACACCACCCTGCTCCCAACCGTTTCAAAACGGAGAACAATCTCCTTAATGCGGCTTTGGACAAGTTACTTAACCTCTTCATTCTTCATCTATAAAACAAGGCCATAATTCAATAGCAATAAATCATAGGGTTTTCATGAGGATTGCATGAAAAAAAAAACATGAAAAGTACTTGACATGGTGTCTGATACAGAGAAAGCTTTTGACAAAGGTCAGCTTCTCTAACCATCATCTTCTTCATCATCATCATTACTAGTCTTTTGCTCACAAAGCCCTACAAAGCACCTCACTAGAGCCTAGCTCCATGGGGAGGGGCACCAGCCTGTTGCCACCAAACCCCAGCACTTCACACAGCCCCTCCGCACAGCAGGGGCTCCATTAGCATGCTATTGAAATGGAAGAAAGAAACATCTGGCCCCAGTTTGCCTCTTGAATTATTTTGGACAAAAATATAGCTGCTATCACAGAGATCCAAATTACCAGAAGTTTATTTTTCTTTCACTTAACCATCTGAGCATTGCGGTCCACGGCTATAAAATGCCCCCAGGAACAGGACGAGGATCCTCTCTGAGGCAGGGCCATCCCCAGAAGGTTCCTGACCTTGTACACATTCCAGGCCACAGGAAACAGGAAAGGCAAGGAGGAAGGACACACTCGGTAAGGGCACTGCCAAGAGGATATACACATCACTTCTATTTCCTTCCCACGGGCTACATCCAGTTGCAAAGGGGGGCTGGGAAATGTAGTCTTTATTCTGGGCAGTCACACACCTCGCTAAACTTTGGTGGTTCTAGTACTGTAGATGAAGAGGATAATGCTATAGGGGAGCTCCAAGTAGTCCTCCCAATCTCGCCAGCTTCATCACTCACCGTCTACACACCAGCTCTCCTGTACTTCTCCAGGCCTTTGCACCCACTGCTCCCTCTGCATGGTGCCCTAATCTGGCCTCAACCCCACCACCTTGGGGAATTCCTATCTCCTGTCTCAGACCCCTGGAGAAACATCACTTCCTCTTTGAAGCCTTCCTGAGTACCTCAACATGCCCAGTAGTGATTAGCTCCTCCCTCCATGCAAGTCCTGCTCCTTCCCTGATCATGGCCTACAGTGTCACTTGTCACACTGTATCTGAACTGCTAATTAGTCTGTTTCTCCTACTACAATGTACACTCCAAGAGGGCAGAGAATATCTGTCTCTGTCTCTTGCACATGACAGTTCTTTAAATTTCTGCTGAATTATTAAATATATACTTTTGAGAATCTATTTTGAATGTTCAAGCTACTGTTGTTTTGCAGTGGAAAAATATTCTTAGCATAAATATGACCACCTTACACTGGACCCAGGCAGGTAGTAGAGAAGGAACCAGTGATCTCAGACTCAAAGAATAACAGAGAAAGGAATCCAGATGCTATGGGCCCCATGGAACCCTGGGAAGGTCTGCCCTGCTCTTACTTATGCTTACATGTGGCTGAGTTGGAGGACAACAGAAAACCATCAACTACACCCCCTCAGTTAAATCAGCCAGACTTGGGGTTGAGTCTGGACACAGAGCAGAACATGCTCACACCCGGGCAAGGCAAGCCAGTGTGGCAACGTCAGGGCACTGCTGGTTGAAGTCACAGCACAGATGGCTTATGAACATGAAAAGGCTGTTTAATGTTAAAAAGCCTTTGATATTTTTTTCCAGATTAATTCCTTTAGTGCCTTGAGAAGCTGTAGGCAAAACTGCATGAGCCAAGGAGAAAGGGCATTTCAACCAAACACTAAATGTTCTTGCTTAATATCATTTTTATGAGTTCCAATCAGCATCTTAAATGTATGTTTGTGAATTCAGGGTTTGTTTTTGTTTGTTTGAGGAAGGGTGTGAAGGATACGGTTTTAAACTGTTTTGCTTAACCAAGTCTCAACAAAGGGGAAAATAGAAAAATATAAAATTCAGATGGAAGAAGTTATTGTTTGCTAAGGGTGTTCTACGCTAAAGGAAACTTAATTTTAAACATAATTTTAACTTGCCCTTTATTACTCTGGTTAGAATTCCTGTTTCATCCTCCTGTCCTCACTTAATGCCATACTGCTTCCTGTACTTCCAAATCAGAGTTTTAAACATAAGTTTGCAGGTGGAGGGTTTGTGTTTTGAAGAAAAAAAATTCTTTCAATATGAGACCATCATGCACTCTAAGTGCTGGGCTACACTCGGCTTCATCTTATTTAATTTTCCTGCCGACTATATAAAGTCAGTAAAAAATGGAGCTCAGAGCAGTCCCTAGATGGTAAAGGAGTGTCTTCCCGTCCAAGACGGCCACGCGGAGAAAGAAGCCAAAGATACAATGTTTCCTCTGTATTCTTGGGGAAAGTTAAGGGGAACTAAGAACCCTTTCATGAAGAATTTAATAAGCCATAGATCTTTCTGGGTCCTTGGCCCATCCTAGTCTGTGATGTCACCAGCCGATAACATTACTTTTCACCAGAGACTCCCTGACTTTTGCCTCTTACTGGGCGTTGAACAGGCCAGCATGATTTGCCTGTACTTTCTAGAAAACCACATCTGTGCTCTGTCAGCCATCTTCTTTGTCAAGGAATACAGCTAGAACATGAAATAGTAAGAGTTGTCACACAGAGGCAATGTCTTTATTCTTAAGTACAGAAAAACTCATGGAAGATGACAGGTTTGGGGAGTTTCTCTTCAGCTCACTCTGAACACCCCTTGACAACGTAATCTCTCAAAAACCAGCACCCACGTGTGACTAAGTTTTAAATGTGTGTCTTTATTTACAGCAGGGCCACTGAGGTCTCCTGCTTGCACTTCTGATTAAGAAAACATATAAATAACTTCTCGTAAATCATTCCACGTAAACTAATTCTAAATGTCACCTAAACAGAAATAATTGCTTGCCTCCTGCACCCAGATAGGACATTTCCATTAAACTGTTCATTTGATTCAAAACATGGATGATACACGATAGTCATTCAAACCAGATCCTAATTGGGCTTCTAGATAAGATAACTTGAAATTTTCTGTAAAAAAAAATATGGAAAAAGTGAAAAATAAAGATTTGTCAGTAATTACCCACAAGTAAGGAAGGAGTTGTGTGATGTTCTCCCTTCTTGGGAAATAATCAGGCATATCTAGGTTTTTAACACAACAGAAAGTGGCCCTGTCAGCCTCAAATGAGAAGAACTACAAGCTCTTTAACTGGGAAAAGTCAAATGGTGAGTGTGTGGGCTCCAGGTGAGACCACTGTGTGGCCTTGGCAATCACTCCACCTCTTTGAGCCTCATCTGTAACCAGGGATATGAGTAAAAGGCTTGCCCGATGAGCACTGCTCCAGGTGATGGCAGGTTGAGTGTGTCCCGCAATGTGTCTTCTTTAGTCTAAGGTGGCCACCTGTGTGGATTACATATATGCACAGCACAGCGGCTGGAATAGCATATCAGGCAAGGTCAGCAGATCATAATCATCCTCCAGAGGTCAAAGTCAGGAGGATCTTTTCTACCCAATCATTGCAAATATACAGATGCTTTTGAAAATTGAACCAACTACCACTTTGGTAAATCTAAAAGAGCTGCTATGTCTCCTGGAAGGAGAAGGCATTATGTACCAGCTGACTGTTAGGTACAGGCAAGCCCTGACCTGTTAGGTTAGGTGCCACCTGCTGGGTGCACTCAAGCCTACAATGGGGTCTTTTCCCCACCTTGCTCAGCTTTGAAGTTAAAGTTGTATTTGTCCATAAAGTACCTTCCTTAAAAATCAATAAATATAGATAGATAGATGATAGATAGATGATAGATAGATAGATAGATAGATAGATAGATAGATAGATAGATAATGATAGTCCTCTATTGCCATGCTCTGAGATTCCCCAGCTCTGAGTGCTGTGCTCAGTCTCAGAGCCAGGGTGGCCAGATGCACAGAACTCTTACCTGGTGAGCACTGCTCCAGGTGATGGCAGGTTGAGTGTGTCCCACAATGTGTCTTCTTTAGTCTGTGGCGATTTGCTCTCTGCCATTTATTGGAGATGTAAACCAAGTTGGCCGTCAAACATTGTGTAAATGAAAGCACTTGGCCTGCCACAAACAAAGGATGGGTAATATGTTGGATATTAAAATGCGAGTCACCACACCGGGATATGTTCATCAGAGAGGTGAGGTAACACTCTATAAGCAATTAGCTCTTAAAAGTCCTCTAACACCATCACTGAGTATCATAACATTACTGCAACCCAGAGAACCAATCTGCCACCATCTCAGAATTGTAGGCCAGAGGCTAGGAATGATGGCCAAAAGCCTGAAATTATTTTAAGGTGGTTTGTAAAGCCTGGAAGAACTTCCCACAGCAGTGCCAGGACCACATCCCCATGGGGATGATGAGTCAGGCATTGCTCCCACCCCCAGGAGAGCAAACTACAGCGAGGAGGAATGGGAGTGCGTTTCTCTCCTGCCTCAGGCTTGCTGTCTCTTAACACAAGAATTCTTAAGTTACAGGAAAGAAATGACTCATTCTTTCTGCCCTGTGTTATTCAAAAGTTATGCAAATCATTATGTCTCTTGTACACATGTATAAAACATACATATATGATCCTGAGGTGAGACTTTTTATTTTTCATAATTGCACCTTTATTTTCTCACAGACAGCTACCTCCCCGCGTGGTGCAGCCTGGTGGGACCGTTAGCCAAGGCGCCTGCTCGGGCGCCGAGAACCAGACACCTGCCCCGACCGCAGCCGGTGCAACTCTGGCTCTTTTTTCATTTTATTTTTCAACTACAGTTGACATTCATTATTGTTTTGTATTAGTTTCAAGTGTACAGCATAATGGTTAGGCAATCATACACTTCACCAAGTGGTTCCCCTAGTGAGCCTAGTACCGAGGTGACACCATACATAGTTATCTACACAATGATTGTTCATCTGCTGTCCTCCTAAACATGCATGCTCAGAAACACTCCACAAATCAAATTCCTGAATCAGGCACCTGGCTAAAATGCCACAAGACAGAAACCCAGAATTCATTCTAACAGGTAATGTTCCCTAGACTGTGACAGAATTTAGATTTCAGTTAGCCTTCTCCAGGCTCCCCAAATCAAGAAAAACCTAGTGGGTTGCTAACATATTCATAAGTAAGCAAATGCTTCCTGCCTGTGGCAGGCTGCCAGGCTGTGATGTCAGGGAGGGGGAGAACTAGGACCCCACCATGAAGCCAGGGGTCATTCCCTTCCCTCACTCTGTGGGGCTGGACCAGCTGCACCTGCCACTGCTGTCTTTCTGAGTATCTTTGTGTACACCTGTATGGAACCCTGTAAGATACCCACTAAAAGAGGCCTGAAATGCAGCCAGAACTACAAACTTGAGGTGGTGCTCCCTGTGCAGAACCAGTCTAGGCTGGATGTTTGCAAACTGAAGTTGTCTGTAGGTCTGCAGAAACCTCACTGTGCACATGGGTCACCTGGGGATCCTGATTAACATGCAGGTTCCCATCTGGCAGGATCGTGAGAGGCTGATGCTGCTGGTCTGAGGCCCCCACTTGGAGCAGCAACACTGTAAAGTGAGCTCAAGGTCATTCCACTCACAATTAATTAAACATAGTTTGGAGGCGTCCCAGGTGCCAGGCACTGTGCCTTTGGCTGCAAGTGCAAAGAGAAGACAAGGGGCCCTGCCTTAGAGAGCTTGCCATGTAATAGGAGAGTATGTGACACACTGGGTAAATTCAGCATTTGTTTGGATTTTTGCATTACAAGAACAAGCCCATCGGAGTGGGTCTAGCACCAAGAGAATGTAACTGGTCCCTATACTGTAACTGCAGAGCTGGAGTAAGATGACTTCAGCTCCAGTTTGAAGCAGGGCTAAAATGACATCACCAATACCTAGTTTCTCTTTCTCCACCAGTACCTGGTTTCTGTGTTTGTGTCCTTTTGCTCTGCTTCTTGAGGTTGGCTCCCTTCTGGATGCAACATGCATACCAGTTCATATGTCTTCTTCTGTGAATAAGAGTGCCTGATTATCCCAGAAGTCTCAGCAAAAAACTCAAAGTTCAATTTCATGGACTCTAACAGGGTCATGTGCTTAGCCCTTAACTAATCACTGTGACCTGGGAAGTCAGACTTTTAGCATAGCAAACTCTGGAGTTTTGGGTGAAGTTAGCTTTAACAGAGCTGCATGTACCAAGAGAACAGGAGACATGGATTCCAAAAAGAAAATCAGGAGTTAGATACTAGGCAGATAAGGGCCTATAGTCACCACCGCAGGGATGTGATAGACTATATACAGGGGGCAATGACAGCATGGAGAAAAACAGTGGTCCCTGACAAATACCATAAAAATTCAGGCTTTTGGCCAGTGTGTGTGTGTGTGTGTGTGTGTGTGTGTGTCTCACCACAGGCAAAGCACACACAGTGCACAGTCTAGAAAGGACTAGTGATTAGTGTCTAGGACATGAGTGCCCTACCTTATCTCACCATGGTATAGTTCAGTCACTTGAAATATTTCATTCACTACTTTCTATGCAAGAGATAAGAAGGGGGAATGTGGTTTAATTGTTCCTGAGGAGATTAGAGTTAAATTGAAATATACACCAGACTGACATACATCAAATATTTTGAAACCAGTACAGATACTGTGGAGCTGGGTACTAACTTGAGCTCAAAGACAAGACATGTTGGTGTGAGCTGGAACAGTATCAATCACGGGCTCGAATATACAGATGCAGTAAGGAGCCAGTTTGTGCACTGGGACATGAAGAGACCAAATGTGTCACCTTCAAAAGTCCGAGACAACTATAAGATTGGAGCACCCAGATCAATGACCCCTACTCTACCACGGCCCCTTCTAGCACTATCCATGACTTCAGTGATTGCGCTGGGAACCCGTCTGACGTTCTAGTCTTGTAGCTCCTTCACAGCTGCACCTCCAGTCCGGCACAGCCACCGTAGCCCTCCACCAGGAGCAACTGCACCACCGCAGAAAAGGAAGTCTCAAGAATTCCTGACCATGTGTTCAACACTCTATCCTTCCAAAACCATATAAATATGTATATAAACATAATATATAAACATATATTTATATAAAATATCAAATCTTTGAGAGTTCCAATCCACTTCCCCTCCTACTTTCTCTGTCTCTTATCCATCATCCAATTACTCCTTTTCTCTACAGCTAACCTAAAGCAGCAGAATTTAGAAAGAGAAAGATGAAACATGTAAATTCATTATAGGCACAACTTCCCAAAACAATGATGATGTTGATAAGTATGGTGATATCATTATCACCTAACATTTATTATCATTATGAGCTAGCCTTGTTCTCAGTTCTGAGTCAGTGAGTACATAATCCTCGCTGGTCGGACTTGGCTCAATATCTCAAAGGACGTTTCGAGCAGGTCAATTCTTCATTACGTGGGACAGCCCTGTGCGTGGCAGAACATTCAGCATTACTGCTCTCAGCCCACAAAATGCCCGTACCACTCCCTAGTTGTGGCAGCACACACAAATACACACCCATTTTTCCAAAGGCTGGCCCCAAATACCACCACCCCCAAGCTAGAATGCAGAGACAGGGTCACACCTGGCTGAGAATCACTGGCTGAGCAGAAACAGTACTAATTTGAACATCAAAACTGACATTACTATACCTTGTGAGTGAGCCACTTGGCCTCTCTGAGTATCAGTTTCTTCCCCTCTAAATGGCAGATCACACCTCAATTCTGCCTGGAGATGGCAAGTTTAAATGCTTTAGTAAAATATTAGTGAGAACATTTAGTGTATTTGTTAGGACTGCATGTGTCTGTAACAAAACTTGGCAGCAACAGCTTAAACAATTGTTTGTCTTCCCCACAGCACAGGGATTCTGAGGGCCACTGCTAGCATGGTGGCCCCTGTGCCATCAACATCCCCAGCTTTTCTCTGCAAGTGGTGTTTGCCCTCATGGCTGCCTCTCAGTCACAAGATAGAGGCCCCACTTTCCAGACTGAATCTGCAGAAAAGACAGACAGACAGAAAGGAGGGAGGAAAGGGACAAAACAGGCAAGAAAAAGTTCTGTCTATATCAGACATAACACTTATCCAAAAATCCCCAGTAGACTTCCATATACATCTCCTTGGCTGTCAGATGATCATTCCTACTACAAGGGACACTGAACAATATTTTTAGCTGAACATATTGCCTCCTGGAACAAAATTAAGGTTCTGTGAGTAAGAAAGAAGGGGAGGATGGATAGTGGGCAAGAAACCAGCACTGTCTGCCATACCTGGTAAACTGCAAAGCAAGATGGAAGTATGAGGGCATTATTATTAAAAACTAAAGAAGCTCATCACAAAATACAGTATCTATGTGGATTTTAGTACAAGAATTAATCCACATTTTAATACTAAATATATCAATGTTTTTTTTCCATCCAACAGGCATGGCAGCCCAATTTACTAATAAGGCACATCTCTACCCATATTTTGACACAGCAATGGAAAATGAAGCATCCTGTTTGTAGGAAGCTCTAAAGAAACCATCCCCCAATTATTCAAGAAAACAGGAGAATAATAATAAAGTGTGTAAATGAACATAAAAGACACCTATTGCCTTAAGGCCACCTGGCATCCATTATTTTTGATAATTGCATCCTTATTTTCTTGTGGACAATTACTTCCCCACATTGGTGGGATCACCAGTCAAGGTGCCCTACTCAGGTGCCAAAGAACAGACACCTGACCCAACTTCAGTCAAAGCAACTCTTGCTCTTTTTTTATTGTATTTTTCAAATACAGTTGACATTCAATATTATTTTGTATTAGTTTCAAGTGTACAGAGCAATGGTAAGGCAATCGCACACTTTACAAAGTGGTCCCCCCAATAAGTCTAGCACTAACTTAACACCATAGTTATTACAATATTATTGACTATACTCCTTATGCTGTACTGTACTTCCCCACGAATACTTCGTACTTCTTAATCCCTTCACCTTCACCACCCAGGCTCCCAACCCCCACCCCACTCCCGGCACTGACAACCATCAGCCTGTTCTCTGCATCTATGTCTGTTTCCATTTTGTTTGTTTATTAATTTTGTTCTTGGATTCCACATATAAGTAAAATCATATAGTTATTTGTCTTTGACTTATTTCAAGCACAATACCCTCTAGGTCCATCTATGTTGTCATAAATGGTAAGATTTCATTCCTTTTATGACTGAGTAATATTCCATTGTGCATATGTACTACTATCTTTTTATGTGCTCATCTTTGGATGGATGCTAGGGTTATTTCCCTATTTTGCCTATTGCACATGACAATGCAATGAATATACAGGTGCATATATCCTTTCAAATTGGTGCCTTGGGTTTCTTTGAATATATACCCAGAAGTGGAATTGCGGGGTCATAATGCAGTTCCATTTTCAATTTTTTGAGGAAACTCCATATTGTTCTCCATGATGTCTGCACCAATCTGTTTTCCCACCAACAGTGCACAAGGGTACCCATTTCTTCACACCCTCACCAACATGTGTTTGTAGATTTACTGATGATAGACATTCTGGCAGGTGTGAGATGATATCTTACAGTGGTTTTAATTTGCATTTCTCTGATGATTAGTGATGTTGCACATCTTCTCATATGGCTACTGGCCATTTGTATGTCCTCTTTAGAGAAGTGTCTATTTAGGTCCTCTGCCCATTTTTTAATTGAATTGTTTTTAGGTGTTGAGTTGTATGAGTCTTTTATAAATTCTGTATATTAACCTCAATGGCATGCATCTTGACAAATATGTTCTCCCATGCAATAGGTTGTCTTTTCATTTTGTTGATGGTTTCCTATACTGTGGAAAACTTTTACTTTGATGTAGTTCCATTAGTTCCCACACTCGTAAATGACTAAGCTGACTCGATCACATCAGCTTTCATCACAAGCCAATGTTTCCTGTCTACGCTAGGTCTCCACCAGCCCACTGAGCACCTACCTGCATAGCCTTATATTATAGCAATAGATCAGCCTCCTGGACAACCCCTACCTATTCTCTGAGCTTTGCTCAGACCATTTCTTCTTTAAAATTTAAGTAAGATTAGCTAGAAGCCCCATTGCTCACTTGGAGAGAAATTTCCCTCCCAAACACCTCCAGAGACTTCTGAGGAAAGCCAGCACTTCCTCGGGTCAACTCCCAGTTCTTGTTTCCACTGACTCTGCAACTGCTTCCCTGCATTTTGCCTCCTGTGACTTTTGCCCCATGCCATCCAGGTTGGCACGGCTCTGATCCCTTCAGCCTGCATGACTCACTCCAGATGAAGCATGTAGCAGCCTTTCCTGGAGGTTTGGGGCAACAGAGGTGACTACATTGCACCTCAGTAGGACAAAACAACTCCAAGCTGAACATCGTTCTTCCTGTCCTTGGCCATTTCCTTCCTTCTGGGGAACATTTCTGTGGTGTCCCCTCCCTGGGCTCTAGCACCCTATCGTGTTGCTCACCTCTTGTTATTCTTCCCTTTACTTCTTCCCCTCTCCTTTGAAATTCTTTCTCCCAATCTCCAAATTTCCTGTTCAGTTTTCACACAGAGAGTTCTCCACCACCAAAATGGCCTATATTATGTTTTGATAAACAAAAGTCATTCTAAGAGGAATTCATACCAGCACACTTATATCAACAAAACAATTATTTTTTTTCCTTTCTGCTGCTGAAAAAAAAAAATCAGAGGCAAATCCAAGATGACAGCAGAGTAGGTGGATGTTACACTCACCTCCTCCCAGGACCAAACTGGAATTACAACTAAATTATAGAACAATCAACATGAGTAACCAACTGAAGATTAACTGCACAAAAGTCTTACAACTGAGGACTTACAGAAGAAGCTCCATGGAGACTGGTAGGAAGGGAAGAGATGCAAAAAGGCTGGCCCCACTCCCATGGGCAGCAGCTGAGATTCTGGAGGGATATCTCAGCCACAAAGGTTCCCCTTTAGAAGTATGGGGTTTCAACCCCAAGCTGGGCTCCCCAGCTCAGAGCACCATAGGCAGGAAGAGGTGCCCACATAATATCTGGCTGTGAAAATCAGCAGGGATTCTGCCCATCAGGGAGAGACTGGAGTGTGCTAGAGACACAGGTGCCCTCTTAATGGGCCAACATCTAAAACTCTACTCATAGCTACTCACCCTGGGCTTCAGAAAAGGGAGGACAGAGCAGGCTAGAGATCCATGAGGACAGACTGAGGTTTGAGGTTCTGGAGAGAGAGCTGAAGGGACAGACACCAGGATCCCAGGGCTGAGTCCCTGTCCCACATTACAGTCACATCTTTCTTGAGTGGAGCACTCCTCTCCCTGTGGCATCAGCCTGGAGGAAAGCAATATTTGACCCTCTGGACTCTCTCTTGCCCCACCTTATGGAGCTTACACCCTGCTGAGGAGTCAGCTGCCTTGGCAAGGGTGTAGAGGTCTGAGAAGACCCAGGGGGTATCAGTGACTGAGTTGTATGGCCATTCCCCCACTTTCCCCTGAATATGACTGGTGCTGCCCCCTCACACTAGTGATATCACTTCCAGCAGACCCACCCACCAAACTCCTGGTGGCTCTGCCCTGCTCTCTTTGTGTTTGTTTCTATGTATTAGATAGATATGGTATGTCTCTCAGTCTTGGAGGGGTGGGCTTATATAGTAGGTATCCTGTCGGGTCCAGTGGTACACGCTTCTTGATTACCTGAGCTGGGTGCTCCAGAAATATACCTTGTATGAGTTAAGTGGGCTCTCCTGTTGTAATTGAGTCTTGATTGCTATTGGCCCATTTGTGTGTGGGACTGACCCTCAGACTGGCTTATTGTGAGGCTCAACCCTGCCCCTGGTGTTTGAGCTGCTCTGCAGGTCCTGACCACACAAAGCGGAATTTGTCTCAGTAGGGTCTGGTGCATGCCCAGATCTTCCTTTGGATATGTGGCTTGTGAATCTTATTGGATGCTACTCTGGTGTCATCTGAAGCAGGCTACTGGGTATGTTGGTTCTGATCCTCTTAGGAGGGACTCTTGTGTAGGCCAGTGTGAGATGCTGCCTGGGATTAGTCCTGGGTAACCTGTTTGGAGCTACAAAGTGATCCACAGCTTGTGGCTGCCTCGCTGAACATGGGTACACATGGGAAGGACCAAGTTTTGCACAAAGGCTGGATTTTACCAGCACTAGACCCAGAGGGAAGGTCAAAAAAAGTCCCAAGGCACCCCAAGATCTGCCTCTGCTTGCTGGCTGCCTATTCGGCTCAGTCACTGAAAGAGCCTCTGGTGGTACTTGAGTTACATGAGGTAGGTTCTCAATGAGTCATCAGGTAGAAGTGAGTGGTGCTCACTAGACTGATACAGGTTCAGACTTGGTGCCAGACTACTATACCAAGTCTAGCTGATACCCAATGGGTGCTTGCACACTTTTTTATTGGGGTCTCAGAGAGACATCAGTGTGAGGCCTACAGAGGTTATCAGGCCCCACCTGATTAAGATTTGGTCATGTGAGGAGAGGGCTCTGCTCTGGTCAGGTGTGTGAGGGAAAAATGGCCCCTGTTTTAGAGTTACACAACTCAGTCTGTCCCAGATTCTGTCAGAGAAGATGGCGTTCGGCAGGGCGGGGCCACAGGGAGTTGGGAGGATGAGGCTAGTGGATCTCCCCTGGGAGGGAGGTGCCGGTTAGGTTTCCAGGAAGGTGGGGGGTTGGTCCCTGCTCCAGAGCCACACAACTTACTCTGCCCTGGGGAGACAAAGAAACATACCCCTAATGAAAGAACAGGAGAAATCTCCAGAAAAAAACAGCTAAATGAAATGGAGGCATGCAATTTATCAGATATAGAGTTCAAACCAATGGTTATAAGGATGCTCAAGAGCATTTAAAAAAGACACAAAAACCATGAAAAAAAAAACAGTCAGAAATAAAGAATACAATATCTGAAATAAATAATACACTGGAATAAACAGCAGGTGGGATGAAGCAGAGGATCAAGTCAACAATTTGGAAGGCAAGATAGGAAAAAACATGCAATCAGAGCAGAAAAAAAAGAATTTTAAAAAATAAGGATAGTTTAAGGGATCTTTGGAACAACAAAAAGCATAACAACTTTCCCATAATAGGGTTACCAGAAAGAGAAGAAAGAGAATGCAAGAGACCTAGAAATTATTTAAATAAATAATGACCGAAAACTTCCCTAACCTGGTGCACAAAAAAAGACACACAAGTCCAGGAAAGTCAGAGATATGAAGACTAAATAACATGTTACTAAACAATGAATGGGTTAACAATGACATCAAAGAAGAACTCAAAAGATGCCTTGAAACAAATGAAAGGAGTACACAACAACCCCAGATCTATGGGTCACAGTGAAACCAGTCTGAAGACAGAAATCATAGCATTACCCGCTACCTCAGGAAACAAGAAAACTCTGCCCTTGATGATGTGGCTCATTTGGCTAGGCGTCATCCGTCACACCAAAAGGTCACTGGTTCAATTGCCAGTCAGGGTACATGCCTGGGTTGTGGGTTTGGTCCCCAGTTAGAACACATGAAGGAAGCAACCAATCCATGTTTCTCTCTCACATCAATGTTTGCTCCCTCTCTTTCTCCCTCCCTCCCCCTGTCTCTAGAATCAATAAGAGAAAAAAAAAATTTTAACCAGAAAAATCTCAAATAAACAATATAACTTTACACTTAAAGGAACTACAAAAAAAAAAGAAAAGAAAAAACAAAGCCCAAAGTGACTAGAAGAAAGGAAATAATAAAGATCAGAGCAAAAATAAACAAAATAGAGTCTAAAAACACACAACAAAATACCAATGAAATCAAGAGCTGGTTCCTTGAAAACATAAACAAAACTGACAAACCTTTAACCACAAGAAAAAAAGAGAGGAGACACAAATACATAAAATCAGAAGTAAAAGAGAAGTAACAACTGATAACTAAGAAATACAAAGGATTGTAAGAAAATAATATGAAAAACAATTTGCCATAATATTGGACAACCAGGATGAAATGGACAAATTCCTAGAAACATACAATCTTCAAAACCTGAATCAGGAAAAATCAGAGAATCTGGACACAGATTACAACTAGTGAAATTGAAGCAGTAATGAAAAAACTCCCAACAAACCAAAGTGCTGGACCAGATGGCTTCACAGGTGAATTTTATTAAACATTCAAAGAGGAATTAATATCTCTCCTTCTCAAACTACTCCAAAAAATCCAATAGGAGGGAAGACTCCCAAGCTCATTTTATGAGGGCAGCATTATCCTAATTCCAAAGACATTACAAAGAAAGAAAATTATACGCCAATATACCTGATGAATGTAGATGCTAAAATCCTCAATGAAATATTAGCAAGGTGAATTCAGCAATACAGTACAAAAATCATACACCATGATCAAGTAAGATTTATTCCAGGGATGCAAGGTTGATACAATATCCACAGATCAATAAACATGACACACCACATAAACAAAATGAAGGATAAAAACTGCATGATTATATCAATAGACGCAGCAAAAGCATCTGACAAAATCCAGCATGCATTTACGACAAAAACTCTCAGCAAATAGAGGGTTATCATGCTCAATGGGCAAACTACACGTGTTCCCCTTAATATCAGGAACACTGCTTTCACCACTCTTATTCAGTGGAGTACTGGAGGTTCCAGCCACAGCAATCAGAGAGAAAGAAGAAACAATAGGCATCAAAATCAGAAAGAAAGAAGTTAACTGTCATTATTTGCAAATGACATGATACTGTACATAGAGAACCAAAACTACTAGAATTGATCGATGAATTCAGTGAAGTAGCAGGATACAAGATAAATATCCAGAAGTCAGTGGAATTTTTATACACCAATAATGAACTATTACAAGGAAAACTAAGAAAACAATTTCGTTTACAACTGCAAAAAAAAAAAACCTAGATAAATTTAACCAAGAATGTAAAAGACTTATACTCAGAAAATTATGACATTGAAGAAAGAAATTGAAGAAATTACAATGAAGAGGAAGTATATACCATGTTCATGGGTAGGAAGCATTGACATCATTAAATTGTCCACACTGTCCAAAGCAATCTAGAGATTCAATGCAATTCATGTCAAGATACCAATGACATATTCCACAAAACTAGAACAAGCATTTCAAAAATGTGTGGAACCACAAAAGATCCCCAATGGTTTTCTTAAGGAATCTTAAGAAAGAAGAACAGAGCTGGAGGAATCACACTACCTGATATCAATCCACAAGGTCATAGTAATTACAACAGCAATGTACTGGCCTGAGAACAGACATACAGATTAATGGAAGAGAATAGAAAGCCCAGAAGTAAACCCACGTCTTTATGGTAGATTAATATTTGACAAAGGAGGCAAAAACATACAATGGGGTAAAGAGAGTCTATTTGATAAATGGTGTTGGGAAAATTGGATAGATACATGCAAAAAAAAAAAAAATGAAACTAGACCACCAATTTATACCATATACAAGAACAAACTCAAAATGGATTAAAGACTTAACTATTAGACCTGAAACCATAAACATCCTGGAAGAAAACAGGCAGTAAAATCTCAAACATTTCTCATAGCAATACTTTTTCTGACATAGCTCCTCCAGCAAGAAAAACAAAGGAAAAAATAAACAAATGGGACTACATCAAACTAAAAGGTTCTGCCCAGCAAAGGAAACATCAGCAAAATGAAGACAACCCACCGAATGGGAGAACATATTCACCAATGATGCATCTGATAAGGGGTTAATAGCCAAAATTTACAAAGAGCTTACACAACATAAAAAATAATAATCCAATTAAAAATGGGCAAAGGACCTGAACAGACACTTCTCCAAAGAGAACACACTGTTGGCCCAGCAATCCCACTTCTGGGAATATATCCAATGGAACCCAAAACACTAATTAGAAAGAACATAAGCACCCCTGTGTTCACTGCAGCATTACTTACAATAGCCATGATGTGGAAGCAGCCCCGTGTCCATCAGTAGATGAGTGGATAAAAAAGTGAAGGCCCATTTACACAATGTACTACACAAATAGTATTTACATAAATACTACTTGGCCATAAGAAAGAAAAAATCTTACCCTTTGTGACTGTGTGGATGGACCTGGAAAACATTATACTAAGTGAAATAAGCCAGTCCGAGAAAGATGAGTACCATATAATTTTACTCATATGTGGAACCTAATGAACAGAATAAAGTAACAAACAAAGTAGAAATAGATTTATCAACACAGAGAACAGACTGACAGTTGTCAGAAGGGAGGGGACTGTGGGGCTGGGTGAAAATGGTTAAGGGATTAAGGGAAAAACTCATAGACACAGGACAATATGGTGAAAGGTAGGTGGGCAAGGCAGATGAGGGTACAGGGAGATAAATGGTGATGGAAAGAGACTTGACTTGGGGTAATGAACACACAATACAATACATGGATGATGCATTATAGCATTGTACACCTTAAACCTACATAATTTTATTGACCAATGTCACCCCAATAAATTTAATAAAAAATAAAACTGTATTCATGAAAAAAAATGTAAATACATTTCTAAGGATACTGCAAACACCTGTCCCCTGACTGAAAGCATAATGCCTCGAACATTCAAGATGCATTTCTCAGAAAGCGTTTGCCTGTGGGGGAAAAAAAAGGGATTTGCTATTTTGTTAGTATGCCTTAAGTGGAAACTGTGGGATACCTGATGTCCCAAACAAAAGGAAAGAGGTTTTATCACTTACTAGCTATGTGGCCGAGGAAAATTACCACTAGCTGTGGTAATTAGGGAAATTTCCCATCTAAACCTATTATTTCCTTTCTACAAAGTGAGGACAGTAATAACACGGATCCCCCAGGATCGTTACGGGAATCCAACACAACCACATGTGTGAAGGGCCTACGGACGGTAAATGATGGTACAATTATTATCAACCCCATCATCATTATCACTACTCAGGGCATTGGCAAGTGAAATTAAAATGGTGATAGAAAGTCACAAAGGGCACAGCACATCAAGAAGTCACTTAGGAAGTGTGAAAACATACACTAAAAACCATGTGCAGCAAATACTAAACCTAAAGAAAGTGTACTTGACGCTCACGTCTCACCAGGCAGGAAGGCTGGTTAAATAACAGGCTGAAAACTGTAAATGTGAATGCCATTATTTCAGAAAGAAAATGTGTCATTCCTATTTTTATTTTTATAAAGAAATAACATAATACCCTTTTACATCTAAAGATACTGAGCACCAATATGAGAACATCAAACATTTTAATTCCTCCCAGGATCTAGTTCAGTCCTAGAGAGAATAAGGGTTTACCAGAGTAAGTGGGACATCTGAAAATGGAAATATAATCTTTAGACCTCCACACTGTGTCTTGAAAATTTGCCAGTCCCTCAGAAGGGTAAAAGAGGGTCATACTGGCAGTGAGTTCCACATGTCAAAAGCAAACACACAGCCTCAGCTGATATTACAGTCATACATTTTTCTACTGAGCCCTTTAAAAATTGTATCATTTCTGTTTGACTGTATTTCAGTTGCTATCTTCCTTTTAGGGGCTTTGATGGCTTCTCTCTTTCAAACATGAATATGGAAAGACCACATCTAAGGCCTTTCCAGGCATCATTTGGTATTCCTTTTGTCCATAGGAATTTGCCTTCTTTTTCAGCTTGTCTGACACACATATGAAGTTCAGGGCATCATGGACTATTGCTAACTCTAAAGCCTCTTTGAAAAAGTGTCTGCCCCTCAATCCCTTCTGCTCTGGTTTTTTGGGTTATATCTTTTCTTTAGCACACATTTAATAAAGACCTACAAGCAGGGTGTTGCCTCACTATTGGGGAGATACACACTTACAAACAGGACCCAGACCTTTCCTTTCCTGCTACAAGAAGTTGGCTATAAACAAAGAATCCCACTTTGCAGTCACTACCACCAGCAGACCCATGCAGGAGGCAGCAAGGGGAGTGGGGTGTAGCTTAGAACAGGGCTGATAACTAAAAGCTTGACAAAGATCCAGGATCTTTTCACAAAGTAGAGCAGAAAGGGAAGACGGGAGAGGTACAGAGAGGATGGAGAACGGTTACCCAGAGGAAAAGCGGGGGCACATCACACCTATAGTAAAAATCAGCTGACTCCACTAAGCACACTGAGGAGGCATGCCACTTGGCTTAGCACATCCTGCACCTGTATTGTTCAAGTTCACTGTGATTTGACCTTCTGCTTTTCCACATATAGACTTTCTCTCTATACTATACACAATGCAAATAGAGTCCCATAGAAATTCCAGAAGGGTAGGAACATTATCATGAACAGACCTTGCCAGCATCCACATGCTGAGGACCGGGAGGTCATGGTCTCCCTACTTATGAGAGACATCTGCCCTGTTCTGATGAGAAGGGTCCCCGCAAAAGCACAGGCAGTGTCGGTCTTGAACAGGATCAAGACCAACCAATGACTCAGAGGGCACAGCCAGTCACTCGCTGATTCCCCAAGGATTATCTGTCCTGTGTGTACTTACCTCCTTAGAATTCAGCCACACAAAGTACACTTGTCTCACCAGGATGTCTTTGCTTTCATTACAGTTACATGCAATACTTCATCCTTTTACACCCTTTTCCCAGGGGCCTGCAGGCCAGCATGATTCACTCTCTCCTGCAGTTGGCATCTCGGAGTGTGCGTCTGCACCCAGGACTGCCCCCACCGTGTACAGCCTGCATGGTCTGGGGGTCGCTCTCAGAAGGGCCCTGCTTGGTTAATTCCCTGCTGCCAACAAATTGAAATGCAATTTTTTAACAAGAGGTTCCACATTTTCCTTCGCACTGAGCACCACAAATTACGTGGCTGGTCCTGTCTAGGGGACTGCTTCAAGGCAAATTTCTATGGAGAAATTTCTGCCTGTACACTGGGGATGGAAGCCATTACTGAGTGGTTCTGAGCAGCTTTTGGTCACAGTGGCCATTTTCACTGTATTCACTTGGAAGGGTGACTGTCAGAAACCTGAAAAGTCAAGCACTCCAAAAACACTTTCATATCTGATTACCAGCAACTGGTTGAACCAAAAGTTCAGCTTTGGCCTTGACCACACTCTATCATCCAGACAAATGTACAGACAGGCTTCTGCCCCTTCAAGCCTCCTTCAAGGTTATAAACAATATCATCCCCAAACACTAGTTCATAAAGTTTCTCATTCTGTAAACTTAATATGCCACTCAGAATTTAACAATTTCCTTAGCATTATTTGATTAAGTGTGTGTGGAATTGCATCAGATGTAATAGAAGTCAAGCCCTGTGATTTCCATTATCCAGTTCTCTCACCAGAGCCTGTACCCACGCAGCTCAGTGGCTCCACCTGATTTGCCAAAGTAGGGGCTGGGGCACCCAGAAAGGAGGAACTGGATGGAGAAATCATGCTTCTGGCTGTGACAGACGTAAAAGGGCCCTCCACAAGGTGACAAAGGGCTCTGTGTACTGTGCATTATTGACCTTGTGATATCCTGTCACACACTTCAAGGCCTTCCTCACAATGTGTTGTCATTTTCTACCTGTCCACAGTAGATCCTGACATAAGACTGTCACAGGGTCTGAAAGAACCATTGCCCACTCGCCCTCCAGAGGCCTGATACTAGAGTGCCCCTGGCCACACACCCATTAGCTGACATGAATATGCTGTCTTTTCCAGACCTGAAGACAATGCAGCCACTCACCAGTACGTGCAGGTGTGCGCATGTGCCATGTGGAGGGAGAAAGTTGCGGGGAGTGATAACCTGACTCTTCATCCTTAGTCACGACTACAAAGAACACATGCCTCTTTATTTCCTTCTTGGTCTTGCTGAATCCATCGCTAGACACTGGGTTTCAAACAGGATCTTTATTTCATTGCTCAGACCCAGAGAATATTAACGGCCTCACTCAAATTCACATTAATTTCAAATTGACAGCATAATCCTGGATTACCACAACTGTGCTGTGTGCAGCAAAAACCCTGGACAGGACTGATCGTAGCCAGGCAGGCATACATGGGGACAGGCAGCCATTGTCTCACTCACCCCTGAACTACTCCTGTGCCTGGGTGAACTCCACCTCACGGGCCTTCACACTGTGCCTTCACATGGCTTCTGCAACAATGAGCAACCTTCTGGCCAGCCCTGAGGCAACAGCACAGCCTTCGTTCTACAGGTATGCTCCAATCCCTGCCTCAACCTTGTTCATAAAATTGAGAAAATAAATGATACAAAACAAATTCCTCATTTGGAAACTTTTACCTCTCCACATTCAGAAACTCTGAATTTTTGTTTCTAATTCACTGGTGGGAAATATTGGTCCATACAAGGTCCCTGGAAATCTTAAAGATATTTCTGTTGCCCACTCCCCACATCAAAACAGAAGCGAAGGCCCACTTCCTTCAGCAAACTTTGGTGAATTGCCTGGCACTCTCTCCAAGGAGGTAACACATTCTTCCTCTTTGCCTTCTGAGCAAAATTTGATAGTTACATGTTTCATTCACTTCTGCAATAAATATTTATCAAGCACTCACTCTGTGGTAGACACTGAACGGTACAGGATTTGCCCCTGTCCCTGCCTGCCAGGCACCCATGGGTCAGTCTGAATGAGGCCTTTGAGCGCCTCTGAGCTCCCTGAAACCCAAGCACCCAGCCTGTGCCGCTGCCTTGTTCCAAACGCGCATTTGTGACTAAATGCAATGGGTAGACTTCATTTTATAAAGAGTTTTCTAATTAACAAAGGCATTCCAAAAGCAAAGGGGCAAGTCGGGCATGCTATCAGCTGAGCAGAGTTTGAAAATAAAAATCACTCTGATGACCTGCTCTGAAATATATTTCCTCCTACTGATGGATATATTGCCAAGTTGGGAAATATGAAAGACCTCTTTCACATTTTCTGCTGCCTCAGAATATGGCCACGGCTCCGCTGCAGTGTGTTGAGGCACAGGCCTGCTTGCACCAAGGACTTGACAGAAGCTTATTAATGCAAAAAAAAAAAAAAAAACAAACTTCTCTCCTTCTCAGACCTGTGGAAGCTGAATGTCACTGATAAGACTATTTTGGCCGTTAGAGGGAACAGCCCCGTCTCACTTTCCTAGAATGCAGCTAGGTACAAGTCTCCAGGAGCAACAATTCACCTTTCAAATTGCAGAGCCCAGGAGTGGCGGAGGGGAGAGAATGCAGCTGCTACAAAACAAGAGAGTCACAGGTGAAAACCCCATCTGAACGCAGCAAGGGAGAATTGTTGGTGTCTAGCCGAAAAATTCCATCTGAGCAGAGGCCACAGATACTCTGCGGGCTGTGAGGGCTCTATGCAGCATCGAACATATTTTTAAGTACAAGGTCCCAAAACATTGCAGTTCTACTTTAATGCAATCAGAGTCCTTCACTATACTGAGAAACAAGTGATTCAACTGCTTAATAATCCTCCACTCAGAAACGAAGCATGAATTCTACTGTGATTAAGTGAGAAGAGCTGAATGGCATCTGAAATGTTTTTAAATGGTTATTTTATTCAGAGTGGTTCCTTTTTAATGATGCTGTCTTAATTTCCCCATAAACCTGTTTCATTTATAGTCATCCAACATTAATATTTATTTTGTTCACTTAATTTTAAAGTAGTCTAAAATTAAAGCTATTACAAACATTCCGCTGCTGAAGGTAATTCAGCATAGGCACCACCATGAGAGTATCACAGAAAACATGTCCCATATGTTACAGGTGTGGCACGGCTTACTAAACACAATACTGTACACTATTTTAATAAATTAAAAACATTCTAGAAATGTGTTATAAAATCCACTACTCAATACATCTTTTTCAAACTTCTGTGCTTGTTTATTTTGGAATTCTTAAGTGTAGTTTCACATAGTAATGAAAATTATACTTAAGAATCATCGTGTTAAAATACTTCCCATGTTCCTATTTTTAACATGCTTTCCTTAAAATAAAATCCCCGGCGTTTAACCTATACTGGTTGGCCTGCAGAGATCTCACAACACATTCTAACACTCAGACACTCATCTGCTGCACTAGGTAACGACACTGCCTTGTTTCTTTCAGGCTTCCTAACTCCTTAGTGCACCCTGACATTCTGCAGCACGCTCCCAGCCAAAAGGGCTCAGAGCAGCAGCAACATCATTACCACTGCAGGAAAATCACAATGGGCTCCTCCCCGGGAAAGACCAAACCTCAAAATCCAACACACTAGCTAGTAATTCATTTTCCTGTCTAACAGAAGCTCTTGGCTGAAGCACGTGGTTATAGCTTCCTTGAACTTTTAGGAAATATAAAGGCAACATGCCCCAACGGCATCCCAAATAAACCATTACCAATTCCACGTTCTCTTCTGCACTAATTTGGACAGGAGGAGAGGAAAAGGAGGCTGCGAGTGCCCTCGCCATCCTCGGGGATAACCTCCCTGTGCGCATGTCCCTGCGCAGAGTCAGAGCAGACAGGCACACCACATAGACTTCTCTCACTTTTCCAACCCTGGAAGCTGCTACCACTGCAAACAGCATGTTCACACCAATATTTGAGGTTTGTGTTCTAATCATCAGAGGTCGTTTTCAATTACGTATTTTTTAATTGCATACATTACTTTAAAAAAAAAAAAACTCTCTTTTTGAACTAACCTCAGGACTGAAAAGATTGCTCTCTGCTTCAAGGTTCCCCAGCCCTCACTCGGTAATCAAAATACAATGCCTTCAGGTTCTCAAGAGGGTGCTTCTTCCTTTCTGTGCTCCAGGTGAAAAAGCAAAGTAGTATGTGCTTTCTCCTCCACTGCCCCACTTGGTTGTGAATTTGAAGATTTGTTCCCATTCCTAGGCACCTGACAGGCTGTGATTTACACGTGAGAAAACAACTCCCAGTTTCTTACCAAGGAGTCAGAGGCCGCACCCACCCATCTTAGCAGTTCTTTAGGAAACAGACTGGAAAAGGGGGGGGGGATGGGAAGTAGATTCTTCTAAAGCTACACAGACTAACAGAGGTAAATCCAAAGTAATGGAGGCAAATATAAAAAAGGATATTATTTATTACCTTCTTTATTAATACTCACATATAACCTTTGTTTTTACAGAAGTCTATTTTAAAAGAATGCCTCCTTGGTGTGTCACACCCAGAGGGGCTTCCTGCTCCGGAGCCTCTGCCCCTTTCCTTGTCCCACCCCTCACATCCAACTTACTCTGTTACAGGTTCACAGATACCACAAAAACTTTGTAAACAAGATTTGGGTTACTGGATCTTGATTTAATCAGCATCCCATTTCAAAATGAAGGGCAAGTGAGGAGAGGGTAAGACATGAGAGAAAGGAAGAAAGAGAAAAGGCAGGAGGAGGACAGCTGATCGGAACTTTCAAGTCTTGCCTTTTCTGAGATGTGTGTATTGTGACTTGTCCTTGAAGTTCAATGACTAAGAACATCGACAGCCAAGCGTCTGTGTGGTTATGTTATACATCTACAATAGAACATGTGGGCTTCCTGGTTTGGGTCTGGACTGTTTGTTTAAACACACCACAATCCTCCCGTGGGTGTCTCCCATCTACAGTCAGTTCTCCCCGGAAGCCCTCTCAGAGCTGAGGCTTGCGGAGGAGGGTCTTGCTGAGGTCTTTGACCTCCTCCGGGCTATTCACCCGCTCATAACCCAGCACAGCCATGGGCTGATAGCAAAACTCCTCCACCTGTTTGATCTGCTGAAAGGTGAGGGCAGTCCGCCATGCGTTAGCAGCCTGTGTGGCATTGCGGGCAGACACCACGAAAGGCTTCGAGGAGGAGCCTGAACCACTGGTCATGTTCAAGGCAAACTGTTCCATTTCGGGGCTCACCAGCAGCCCCACAAAGTCGTACACCCTCCGTAGGGTCTTGACAGGGTCTCCCACCAGGTCCTCGTACCTCACCACCAGGTAGTGACCTTGCAGCCAGTCCGGAGGCTGCAGAGCCGTCTGCAATGTCTTGGCCATGCTGTTGCAAATGACCTCCATAGCGCCAAGTGCGTGGTAATCTGCAGGTCCACCCACACCTTCCTTCTTGCCCCCTAGTTTGTGGCCAGCGGCCTCCAGGAATGGCATGCGATGGGCTCGCGGGTCCCGGCTTCGCACCACCTGCAGACTCTCACGGATGAGACCATGGCGCGAGCGGATACGCGAGCTGGCCACAGCACGAGGATCACGGACCAAGTGGATGACCTTGAGGTCCAGGGCCGGGTCACGCAGCAGCGGCGCCAGCACTGCCACATCGAAGACACGCACGCCTTTGATGACTAGGGTGCGGTACTTGCGACACTCCTCCTCAAAACGCGCCAGGCGCTGCGGTGGACACTTCTTGCACACGCGATCGTCCACCAGCCCCACGACCTCCTTGCGATAGGCAGGACAGAGAGGCGAAGAGCAGACGACCTTGTTGGTGGCTGCGCCGAAAATGCCCAGTGTGGTGAGGTTACGCCCCCCGCTGCCAGCGGGGCTGTACAGCTGGAAGACTGAGAGGTCGCAGCGATAGAGAGCGCTCAACATGTCCCGCGCTGCCCCTTGCAGGGAAACCGCATCCCCTGGGTAGAGTTTTTGCCACACGTGCCACACTGGCTCGTAGAGGAAGAATACCTCGGGGTTCTGGTTGAAGAGCTCACCAAAGAAGGACGAGCCCGAGCGCCACGTGGTGAACACGTACACCAACTGCCTCTTGTCCTCGCCACCCCTGGTACCCCGAGTGCTATTACCAGAAGGGGCTGCAGCTGCGGGAGCCGCCCCGACGACCGCGGCGAGGGGGCGGTACGGGGTGCGGGGGTCCAAGCCGGTGTGTGCGCGGCGCGACACGGCTGGAGGAGGCCCTGGGCGCCCCCAGCCATCCCCAGCCGCTCCCACCGCGGCACCTAGTGGCACGTCGGGGCTGCACTGCTGTAGCGGCTCCTTGTGCCACTTGTAGTCCAGGAGATTGAGCATGGTTAGCACAAGCAGCAGCGCATAGCCCGCGCAGAGCACCAGCGCCTTCCTACGGAACACCTTCATTCCGAGCGGAGACGCGGGCCACCGTCGGCCAGGGCGCCGGGGCCACGGCGGGAGCAGGGCGCGCGCCGCGGCGGCAGGCGCAGCCGGGAGCAACCGGGGGGGCGCGCCCGGGGGCAAAGCTCCCAGCGGGCTGCGGCTCATCACAGGCACAGGCCGGGCCCGTGGTGCGGCGGAGGTGGCCCTACAGCCCGGGATGGGGACGAAGCGGGCCGGCTTCGGGAGCGAGGACTGGGGCCACGGCTCCTAGTCGGGCGCGGCAGCAGCGGCGGCTGGTCCCCGGCGCCCAGGATTGGCTCTCCCATGGCAGCGGCTCCGAGAAGGACCTGCGAGGGCAAGCGGAGTAAACTGGTGAGCCCCAATCCTCCCCCTAGCCGCCGCCTCCGCCTAAGTAACGCCCACCTTCGGGTCCGCCTGGCTCCCCAGCTCACCTGGAGCCGCGGGCGCGACCCGGAGTGGCCCTGGATCGCGGGCCGGAGGTCTGTCTTGCCGTTACTCGTTCCTCGATTTCTCGCGTACCGCCTTCCCGCTGGGGGTCCCTGTGCCTCCAAGGGGGCCACAGGACTCGGCAGCCCAAGCCCTGGGCAGAGTTTCCGGACAGCCGGCACTCCGCGGTTGGGGAAGGTAAACTTTCACCCGGCCAGATCCGCTCCGCTCTCCGCTGAGCCCAGTGCGCCCGGCTCCTGCTGCGTATCCCCCGCCTCCTCCAGACCGCAGCTTCCTTCCTAGCTCTTGGGGCCGAAGCCCGCTGGGGGAGGTTGGGGGGAGGGGGCTTATACGAGACCCAGCTCCAGGCAAAGCGGCTCCGCCACTCCGACTCTCGGCCTCCGAGCCCCGAATCTCCCCATGTCTCTGGTGGCAGTGGATGGGGCGCCCCGCGACCCGGCGGCAGCGGCAGCAGCTGTTTCTTCCATCACCCAGAGGATGCTCCGGCAGGCATTGCCGGCAGCCCCCGCCGCTCCTCAGTCTCCAACTGGCCGGGAGGACCCCACATAAAGAGAGCGCGAATAAGAAGTCCGCAGCGATCCCTTGCCCGCTCTGCTCCAGGCACCAGCCGCTTCTGGCTGACAAGGTATTCGGGCAGAGGAAACCCCCACCGCCGCCGCCACCGGCCCGAGAGGATGCTGTTTCCAGATTACCCTACGCCAAGCTGCTGCGACGCGCTCGGGCCAGCCTCTGCGCGGCTCCCGGCAGGCGGCGCCGGGTTGGTGCGCGCCGCCGTCTGTCGCTGCAGCTCCTCCCCTTCGCCGCGCGGCACTCCTCCGCCGCGAGTCCCGAGCCCGCCCCCCGCGCCAGCCCCTTCCAACACCGGCTCCCGCCGCCTCGGCTTCAGGGACTGGAGTAGCGGGGATGGATTTACTGCGGTGCTGCTTGGCCCGCCATCCGCTTGGCGGAGGCCGTAACAATGCATACTCAGAGCTCAGGAGCGCGGACACGGGGTTCAGAACACTTGGGCACCACGAGCTGCGGGTAACTTGGACTCTGTGTGCAGCTATCGGGCTCAGCAGCGCATTCTTGCTCTCGAAAAGAGTAGGTGATAAAGTTTGGGCAGAAACCCCCAGCGGCCGCCCACTCTGCTCTTCCCTAGGGGCTGGAATCCCCCCCCTACCGGCCCCTCTGGAAACCGAACACACCCGCACGCAGCAGTGCTCGGAGGACGCCGAGCGCCGCTTGCAGGCTTTCTACTACTGGCTCGCGGGTTCTAGCTGGCCTGAGGTTTCTCCCTCACTGAGGAAGTAATAAATCTTTCTGACCCCAGGGTCAAAAAAGACGCTGTCCGGGCACTGTGCCGGTGGGTGCCCTCTCCAGGCTTTATTACAAGTGTGGATAGGGCTGTTTTGGGTTTATTACGACCCCTGGCAGATGCACTCCCGGTCTGGGCTGGGACTGTTGCGACCGCTGTGACTGACTCCTTGGGAATAGGGATACGGGGAGTTGACCCTTTGTTTCAATTTACAGTAAAATACTTATCTTGTTTCTTGGTTTCAGAGATGAGATCAAACGATTTGACCCTAAAGGAAACACTTTTTAAAGCAGAAGGTCATTTTTTGAGTTGGCTTACTATTTTTTAAAAAAAGATAATGAAGAAAAGTTTCTCTCTCTCCCTCCCTACCCCCTTAACTGAACCAAAGAAGACTAAGCCATAACCTCAATTTCAGCCGTAAAGTGGGACAATTATAATAGCCTCCAGCAACTGAAGGTGGTGAGGTGTTAGGTGCCCAAATGATTAGAACCCAGCTAAGTAAGGCCTTGGCTGAATCCGAAAAGTCCTGAAACTCCTGGGCCCAGTGAAGGCTACAGATCCGGAGGCGTTTTGTATGTCTTCTGTCCAAGAACTTTTTAGCAGTTTGACAAAGTTAATGCAAGTTTATTTTTGTGCTATTTTGGACAGCCTCTCAACCAGAGGATCCCTCTAAATTTAAAATGTTGCTCTTTGTACTATTATTCTTCAGTGAGACTTACAGAATCTTTTAAGTGCAAGGACTCTGGAAAGTAACTTAACTCCTGTGGTCTTTCAGGGTAGAAAAATGTTCAAAGAACTTGACTTAACCCTGTTTTCCAGAAAAAGTCCATAATGTTACAAGTAGCGTTCATATCTCCCCCACCTCCACCCCCACCCTGTGATCCTGATAAAGTAAAAGGATAAGGCGTTTCTAGGACAGATTCGCTGCAGAGAAAGGAAGAGAACTGGAAGGTTATAAGCAGCTGCTTTCTCCAGAAGCCTAGGACAGACAGGCGTTTTAACCCCTGCTTACAGATGCAGGTGGTAGGGTTTGAGGGACTCCCATTTCTGCGTTTCAGGACCCACCTGCCTCCATTCAAGTGCTGACTCAAATGTCCCTGTCCCTTCTTCCCTCTGCCTTTCCCCCACACAAATGAAAGTTGTATTAGCACATTAAAAGATGGGCGGAAGAGAGAGGGAGTTGGGAAGAAAAAATCTCAATCTTTGTATTCAACATGATTCCAAAAAAATAATTTCTAATAATTTTCAGTTAGTCTCTGGCTTTGTGATTACTTGAAAAGCATATGAATTGCAGTCACTTGATGTAAGGATCCTTTTTAAAACAATTGTGTAGAAACAATTTTGTGACGATTTTGTAACATTTATTACAGCTGGCAAAAATAGTAAACACATGTGCCAGACTCTCCTGCGTGAGTGTTCAGCTGGCATAAATTCACAGGCTCCTACATCTCCTCCACCCTCTCCTCGTTTGCAAACTTTTTACCATTTTTGTTCAGAAATTCCTTTCATTTTAATCCACTTACCCTTTTTGCATAATAATGATCAGACACATATTAAGTCACATAATAATTTCATCGGCAGAGGAGCATCACGCCACAGGGTTGTCCTTAACTTGAGTCTTTTCCAGGAGGCCCCTTTGCACTCTCTTCTCTAGCGTCTGTAATATGGAAAGGAAACCGCTGTGGGAAACTTCCTGTGGCCTTCACCTAATCCCGGACCAACAGGGGACCTAATATTTTGAGGTGCTGTGGGCCTAGAACCCAGCCTGTGGAACACAGTAGAGAGATCTTCCCAGACCTTTCTAGTCTGTTAGGAAAAGATGTAAGGCTGAGTCGCCTGGACCATTCCCATCTAGGCGTGTCTGTGTCTCGGGCCTGTGAGGTTCCCCTCCAGAGAGTGTCTGCCCCTGAACACCAAGATAGATTCAGGCACTCGTATTTTCAGCAAATAATACATTTTTAGTGGAACTTAAGTACACAGAATTGGATTGATCATAATCCTTGATTTATTTATTCTTTTTTTTTATCCTCAAGGACATTTTTCACTGCTTGCAGAGAGAGAGACAGAGACAGACATTGACTGGTTGCCTCCCGTAGGCACCCCATTGGGGATACAACTGGCAGCCTAGGTGTGTGCCCTGCTTGGTGTACGGGGCAACGTTGCAACCCACTGAACCACCCAGCCAGTGCCATAATCCTTGATTTAAAACATGCTGTCATCATCGGTCCAATGATGGCCTTACATGATTTTCAATAACATTGAATACTCATCAACCCCTTATACAATAGAACACAAAAGCTCCAGAGGTAACCACTCTACTTAATTTTGTTTAAAAATATAAATAAAATAGTCAAGTGCCAAGGGGGTGGAAGAGTAGAGGGAATTTCCTTAACTGTCAAAAAAAAAGAAAAAAGAAATAGCCAAAATAGTTTTATGATTGTTAAGGAAATGAAGCCGTCATTTAAAATCTTCCCATAAGAAAAACAGCTGGACCAGAGGGCCTTGAAGACAATTCTGCCAGACTCCAGGGCCAGATAATTTCTATCTTATCCAAACTCTTTCAGAGAATAAAAAGCAAGGGAACACTTCTCCAACTCATAAAAACTAGACAGAAAATAGCCAGAGGGGATTTCAGAGCACAAAATAGGTCGTTTCACTGATTGATATATACACAAAACTCATAAATAAAATATCAGTAAAACAAATCTGAGTGTGGGAATAAAGGCAGTACACTACAACCAAGTTGGGTTTATCCCAGAAATATAAGGATACCTTAATACTGACAAATGTTTACTGAGCACCTACAACGTGCCAGGTACTGGTCTAACTGCGGGGTTCAGAAGTGGAACCAGCCTGGTTCCTACTCATGGAACTTACACTGTAAAGTGGGAGACATTCAGTACACATACATTGAGACAGACAAGATTATTTTAGAGAATGGTAAGTGTTAAGGAAGAAATACAATAGATCAAAGTTGAAGAGAATGCCTGGAAGCATCCACTGTAAATTGAGGGGGGGGGTGACCCCTGCAAAGAGTGAGGAGGAGCCTGATGTGCAGCCGGTGTGGCCAGTGCAGCAGATGTAGCAGACTTGAGGTGGGGATAAGGTTTATGTGTTTAAAGAACAGCAAGAGGGCCAGTGGGCCTGGAGCCCAGAGATGGCTGTGGCCACCTAATTGAGGTGTGTCCTGAATTGCAATACCTCAAAGGGTGTCCTTAACTTTAGACTTCAAAAACTTTGTTAAGAAGAACATAAAAGGATATTATGGGAGATGTGGGCTTACTCCAAGAACATAAGCAGCTAATTATCAGATGTGTCATCCTGTTATGGTCCTTGTTCGAGCACCACTCTCCTCCCCAAACCCCACTTAGACATGCTCAACCTTCCAGCATCTTCGCTTTAGGACCTAGCTCAGCTGTTTACTTTCTGGGTCTCACCCTAGCCTTGAAAGTTGGCAAAAAAGCCTTGGCATTTTTTTTTTTCTGTAGTTTTTCCTTCTAGACATTAGTAGATAAGGACAAGCTAGCTGGACCAGGAGATGTTCCTCTGCCAGGACTACACACAGCACTTTCTCTAGTCCCCCAGCCATTTGCTGCCTGTAGTGGCACCCTCTTGGGTTCTGCCTGCCCCCCCATCCATTCTCCATAGCATCCGAACCACCTCCTCCTATTGTTTGTGGCTTTGCTGAGACCTTTGGCCAAGATACCACTCCTCCCAGGGGCCATATATATGACCCAGTCTCAACAAATTAGATGTTCTCTCCATGAAAGTTCCATTCATTCTTCCATTCAGTCTATATGTATTGAACTCCTACCATGTGCCAGGCAATCTGAATCTTCATCAGAAAGACCAAAAGATGGAAAACATTTGCTGCCTCTCATCCCAACAGTGGAGCCCTAGAGAGATGTTTCATTATTCTTTCAGAAGGGGCCCTGTCCTTTGTAAACCTATTATGTGGTTTGTCTTAGATTCTGTGAGCTACTCCAAATGCATCCAAAATTTCTCCCTCCTCCCCATTAAATTCAGCAGAGTCAGTTTCTGTTACAACTAAGACTTTCTAATTGGCACAATGGCTTACTGCCTAATTACAGATTTAGTCTCATTCATGCTTAGTCTGTGTGTATTATTTGTCTCCCTTTTCATAAAATTTTTTATTAATTTATTTTAGAAAGAGGAAGGGAAAGAGAGAAATGTTGATTTGATGTTCCTCTATTTGTGTATTCATTGGTTCTTTCTTGTATGTGCCCTGACCAGGGGTTGAACCTGCAACCTTGGCATATCAAGCCAATACTCTAACAAACTGTGTACTGGCTAGGGCTCCATCTGCCTTTAAAACAGTATGTTCTGAGTTCCCACCTTTAAATTCTGGCACATAGCCAGCCAGTACTGTAAGAACTCTGGCCCAGCCCCCACATCAGCACTCACACTTTTGCATGGCCCTGTTTATTACTAACAATGGCTGGGCTGCTGTCTTTTAACCCCTGACCCCATTAGCCACACAGCCAGGACTGCTCTCACACTAATTAGCATTCTGTTTTAGTCAGATTTATTTCCACATTCAATTAGAGACCACATCTAATCATTAGTATCTCCTGACTTCTGGTCCCAAGGACCTGTTGGCCTCGTTTATTATTTAAATATATCCCCCTATTTAAATGTATATATGGGATGTGAGGTGACCTGTAACAATAAGTACAAGAAAATTAATCAAAGGAAAACCAACATGAAACCAGGGGTGTGTATAACAATATGGTCTGGGTAACAATTTGCTGCATGAGGTCCTGTGCAATTGCTAAAGGTTAGTTCCAAAACAAACAAACAAACAAATAAACAAAACAGGGCTCTGAGCTTTATTCCAAAACAGGAATAAAGAAGGAAATAGGAAATTTGCTCAGGAGATTAACAGCTTTGCCTACCATAGAGAACTAAGAAAAAATTTTATCCTCTATCATCAGCTTCATTCATGTGACTTTTTTTAAAAATATATATTTTATTGATTATGCTGTTACAGTTGTCCCATTTCTCCCCTTTATTCCCCTCCACACTGCATACCCCCTCCCACCCACATTCCCCCACTTTAGTTCATGTCCATGGGTCATACATATGTTCTTTGGCTTCTACATTTCCTATACTATTCTTAACCTCCCCCTGTCTATTTTCTACCTACCATTTATACTACTTACTCTCTGTACCATCCCCCCTCCCCCTCCCACTCCCCTGCTGATAGGGATCTCCATTTCTGTGATTCTGTTCCTGTTCTAGTTGTTTGCTTAGTTTGTTTTTGGTTTTGTTTTAGGTGTGGTTGTTAATAACTGTGAGTTTGCTGTCATTTTACTGTTCATATTTTTTATCTTCTTTTTCTTAAATAAATAAATACTTTAACATTTCATATAATAGGGGCTTGGTGATGACGAACTCCTTTAAATTGATCTTATCTGAGAAGCACTTTATCTGCCCTTCCATTCTGAATGAAAGCTTTGCTGGATAGAGTAATCTTGGATGTAGGTCCTTGCCTTTCATGACTTCAAACATTCTTTTCAACCCCTTCTTGCCTGCAAGGTCTCTTTTGAGAAATCAGCAGACAGTTTTATGGGAACTCCTTTGTAGGTAACTGTCTCCTTTTCTCTTGCTGCTTTTAGGATTTTCTATTTTTAATCTTGGATAACTTAATGATGATGTGCCGTGGTGTGTTCCTCCTTCGATCCAACTTCTTTGGGACTCTCTGAGCTTCCTAGACTTCCTGGAAGTCTATTTCCTTTGCCAGATTGGAGAAGTTCTCCTTCATTATTTGTTCAAATAAATTTTCAATTTGTTGCTCTTCCTCTTCTCCTTCTGGTACCCCCATGATTTGGATGTGGGAATGTTTAAAGATGTCCTGGAGTTTCCTAAGTCTCTCCTCATTTTTTCAAATTCTTGTTTCTTTGTTCTTTTCTGGTTGAATGTTTCTTCCTGCTGGTCCACACTATTGATTTGAGTCCTGGTTTCCTTCGTATCACTGCTGGTTCCCTGTGCATTTTACTTTATTTCACTTAGCATAACCTTCATTTTTTCATCTAATTTGCAACCATATTCAACCAATTCTGTGGGTATCCTGATTACCAGTGTTTTGAACTGTGTATCTGATAGGTTGGCTACCTCTTCATTGCTTAGTTGTATTTTTTCTGGAGCTTTGATCTGTTCTTTCATTTGGGCCTTTTTTTTTTTTTTTTTTTTTTTTTTTTTTTTTTTTTTTTTTTTTTTTTTTTTTTTTTTTTTTTTTTTTTTTTTTTTTTTTGTCTTGGCACACCTGTTATGTGTAAGGAGTGGAGCGTTAAGTGTTCACCTAGGTGGGGCAACCCACGTGGCTGCGTTGTGACACTGTATGTGGGGGAGAGGTCTGAGAGGGAACAATGCCGCTTGCTCTGCTCTCGGCTGGCTTTTGGTCACTTCTCCTGCTACCGACAAGCAAATTGGGCCTTTCCACTGCTTCCCCCAAGCAAACTGGGCTTTTGTGGTGCTGATTCCCATGTGGGTAGGTTTATGTACATTCTAGGACCCTGTGGGTCTCTCCAACAAACTCTCCTATGAGACTGGGAGTTTCTCCTGCTGCCTCAACCCCCACCAGTGTTTTCAATCAGAGGTTTTGAGGCTCTATTTCCCAGCTGGAGCCCTGAGTTGTGCAGTAGGACTTGCTCCCCAGTTGTTCCTCCCAGTTTATCTGCACTCGAATGTGGGACCGCCCACTCCACCAGGGGCCACCTCACTGAGTCCGCCAGCCACTGCCTTACCCCCACAGGTCCTCCAGCCACCACCTTGCCATGAATCCTCTCTGCCCGGCTGCCCATCTCTGCCCGTCTCTGCCCCTCCTACCAGTCTGGATGAATGTTTCTTATTTAATTCCTTGGTTGTCGGACTTCCATACAGTTCGATTTTCCGTCAGATCTGGTTGTTTTTTGTTTTTAAATCGTCGGCGTCCTTCTTTTGGTTGTTCAAGGAGGCACAATGTGTCTACCCACGCCTCCATCTTGGCCAGAGGTTCATTCATGTGATTTCTTTGTTAACTACTTTATTTACAATACTAGAATAGTGTCTGACATGTAAGTGCTTAATAAATATTTTGGCTGACTTTCTATGGGTCCTTATAAAAAGAATTATGTAGTATAGAAAGTAGACTATGTCCTTAAATATGTCCCTAAATTTATAGTGAAAATGACTACAAAGGTGAGGCAGAAAGTGCTGGTTCTTATAAGCCTAGTCAATGCAATCTAATGGCATAATGTCAATACTCAGTTCACTAAAAGCAATTTCTGGGTGGACTCCATCCACTACTCTGATGGTCTGGCCTGCTGGCTCATCCCAACTGTCAGCACGAAGCTATTTATCATGTCCAAAGTGCATAGGGATAAATAACTTCCAGGAGAAGGCTTCGTGGAGAAACTAATGCCTGGAAACAAAAACACCAGCTTTTGTCACCACTATCTGCGTCTCCATGCTGCCAAAAATCTCCCACAGGCAGTAAAAGCCATCTTGTGCTCTCCTCAGCTAGAACGTGGTCTTCAAGCACTTTGGGAATATCTCACTTCCTTTACTTTCACATCAGCATCCCAGCGCTCGTGATTTATGAACACACTAAGGGTTGAAGCTGGGGCACTCAGTGTGCCATGCTCTGACCACTGCCTTCGTCCCCAGTCTGGAGCGCCAGTTTGCAGGAATTCCTCCTTGGAATAAACTGGTTCTCTCCATGGAGGGTCTGTCCCCTTATAGTCAGGTACTTAGAAGCCATTCCTCTCTGGACCCAGTAAGAGGTGGCCATCGCCCTCACTGTGGACCTCTGGACCCATCTCCCACTTAAGCCTAGTCAGTCAGGAGAGATGACTCACACTGTATTTTGAAACACAGCATCTGCAAATGTGGACAAGTGTTGATGCTAAGGTTTTTGATCCATGATCAGAAATGTTTTAAAAATAATCAACCACTCACCAAGTCAATGGTCATGAAGAAACAGAGAAAACATCACATTAGCCGAAACTCTATGGTACATCCATATGATTCTACAGTAATCCAATTCTGTTTAAAACATGTAAAGCATGTCCAGTGTAATACCCCCATGCCTTCAATGTGATTTCTCCTGAGTTACCACAGTATCTGATAGAAGGCTGTCAACTGGAAAATTCCTTCTGTATTGACAGAAGGAATTAAGTTCTTTGAGATTTAGAAAAGAGATACAGTGGCTGATCTACAGAATTGGGAATCAGCCCTTGATTCAACTTCCTATCAGTTTACTTGGTGGTCCTGTATTCTTGGACAAGATATGTAATCTCTTGAGCCTCAGTTTCCCATCTGTAATACTGGAATCATAATAGCTGTCTCATAGAATGACGAGAGAAAGCCAGGGAAAGTGAAGAGTAAAGCATCCAGCCTGGCAGAGTGGTTAGTAAATATTGGGTTGGCCAAAAAATCCATTTAGTTTTTTCCATAAAATAAAAGACACATTTTTCATTTTCACCAATAACTTTATTGATTTGGATATTTTGAATCTGTCGGCTATCTCCCACTTGGTAGAACATTTGATTGTTCTCAGTTAGTGTCTCAGTTTGATCACTATCAACTCTCACTTGCCTACCCAACTGTAGAGCATCGTCCAGCAAGAAATCTCCAGCATGAAACTTCACAAACCACTATTGACATGTTTGATCAGTCACACCACCTTCTCCATATGCTGTACAAATCTTTTCTTGCATTTTAGTTGTGTTTTTACCTTCCTTGAAATAATAAAGCATAATATGCTGAAAATCTTGTGTATTTTCTTCCATCTTCAATATTAAGATGGCTACACAAAAATTCACCTATTTTGATAAGATTTTTTTAAATGCACATTGATATGACAGCTGTCACAATACAACCTAACAAAATTGTTTTGAATGAAGTTAAAGACAACTAAGTGCTACTAGAGCCATCTTATGGAAAAAACTAAATGAACTTTTTGGCAAACCCAATAATAATTCCTGCTCCCACATTAGGTGAAGGGCCTCTTCTCAGGGAGGAATGAAGCATGTTAAAAGAACTCAGGGTCTACAAAAAAAGAAGGATGCCATCTCACTTTTTTTTTTACCCCTTTTTTGTTAGGGACATTTTGGGATTTGGTTTGGTGTGGGCTTTTTTTTCAGGACAAGGAGGGTTCTGGTTGAGGTCTGTAGAAAGATGGGGAAAAGGCTTCCTCCCCACCCCCAGCCCTACCTTCATCCTCCATGGCAGTGTCTGAGTTCTGAGTAACCAGAGTTTTATGTCAACTCTATCTTTTGGCTCGGATCTTGCCTAGTTACATACTGAAAAGTTGGATGCAATTTTGGCTCAAAATATAACACCTCATTAGTTTTCAGATGTTACATCCTTGTCCTTTCATAGACATCTCTTTTCTCAGTCAGGACATAACATGTGGTTTTATTTACTTCAAAGGAATAACCTTTCAGCTCAAGCAGAGTACTGTCACATCCATTTCTAGAGCACAAAATGTTTTGTTGATCCGTTGAACTGTTTACTTTCCTTCGCCTTGTTAGCTGTCTATTTTTATGCAAGATTTCACTGTTAAGATACAAATTATTATGCAAAAAAAGTATTTCCTGCAATTTGAGACCCACTTACAGTTTTTAGGAGGCAGTCTCCATCTTAATGTCACAGGTCAAATTCCAATCCAATAAGTATCTAAACTCCTAGCATTCATATGAAAATATACTCTTTTCTTTATCTCCAGCCAATGCCCCATTTGTCATTTATTTCAGCACTTAATTGGCTTGATGAAATTTCAGTAAACATAAGAAATTAAAAATTTTTTGTACTGAAATATCTGTTTTGATTTTTACAACAAACACCTGGGTTCATCCAGATTTATCTTTTCACCACTATTTTAATAATGGATATTTTGTTTTATTTCCCCCAAATGTTCTCTGTCTAGAATGTAGAAGACTGGTAGACTTTAGACCTAATGTTTCAGTTCATGGCTTTACTCATTACAGAGAAGCAATCATTCAGCCATTGCTACCAACCAGACTCTGTGCCCAGAGAATAATTTGATGTATCAATACAGCATCATAGTACATGGTGTTTTGCTTGACAAACTGGCAATGCCAACAAAATTAGAGTAAGAATCCCTAATGAGAGAGAGAAACCCTCTCTGTGTGATGAAAAGTAATTCTCAATTCTTTTGACAAAAGAACTTCCAACCAAAGAAAAAGTCTCATAAGAGTTTGTTTGAGCCAACTGACAACAATTGCCAGGAAGCAAAATCTCAACAGATTGGGAAAATGCTCCAGAGAATGGCAGTTTTGCAGTTTATTTTATAGATCAGAATCAAAGGAGAAGACATAAGGGTTCAGTGGGATGAGCATCATCCCACAAACAAAATGTTGCTGGTTTGATTCCTGGTCAGGGCACACGCCTGGGTTGTGGGGCAGGTCCCCATTAGAGGGCATGAAAGAGGCAACCGATATATGTTTCCCTCTCTCCCTATCTTCCACTCTTTTTAAAAACAAATAACTAAAATCTTTTTAAAAAAACTGTAAAACAGCCTTTTATTGATTTAATAGGAAGCAAGGAGCATTCTCAGGTCTAGATAATTTGGTTGTTTGATGCTGCTTGTTTAGCTGTAGCATCAGCTAAATAATTTCCTTTCGTTTCATGGTGGCAGCTTGAGAATATCCTAGAATTTTGACAATTGCCAATTGTTTCAGTTGCTGTATGGCATCTGATAATTCTGCAACCTGTTTTCTATTCTTTATGGGCTGCCTTGAGGAAGTTAAGAAGCTTCTCTGCTTCCACAACTTTTCAAATTCATGCACTACATCAAAGGCTTAGCAACTGTCCATGTACATGTTGGCTATTTGATCTTTGGCCATTTGACAAGCCTGAGTTAGAGCAATTAACTCAGCATACTGGGAGTATCTTTTAGGTAGGTAAGAGCTTTCAGTTATGTCCACCATGGAAGTCTTGTATACCAGCTTGATAATGTCCTTAGTCATCTCTCAGATAAGATCCATCTGTAAACTAAATTAAGTCAGCATTGTCAATACAAGTTTTCTGTAAATCATCCCAAGGAACAAGAAGGTAGTCAGTAAACAAAGCATGATCATGGGTGTCTTCATCCTGCACAGAGGGCATAAAGTTGCTGGGTGATGACTGTTACATGGACTTGTGGTGAACACACAATACAATATACAAATGATATATTATAGAATTGTACACTTGAAAACTGTATAATTTTATTAACTAATGTTACCTCAATAAATTCAATTCAAAAGACTGTTATGTCAAGTTAGATTAATATTAGGCACAGAAAGCAGGAGTACTTCTTAAGAAGCCAGTTAACTGACAGAGAAATGCTGAGTGTGATGAGAGTTCAGTGGAGATTCAAAAGAATGAGGAACATAAATGGTTAAAGGAGAGCCCATAACTATTTCTTCTGTTTGCACAAGATGGCTGTAGCGAGAAGGCTGTCACGCAGGGAGGGAGCCCTTTGGCAACTGAGTCTAGTTGCTGACTATGATATGCTATACATCTAGGATGATCATCATGTCTCTGAGTCAGAAATTTTAAAGCATCACCTTTACCTTCATGCATGAAAAAGAAAAAAGGAAGTTATAGTTAGTGTGTCCCAAAGCGGGACAGCCTAATACTTCTTTTAAGGTCTCCCTTTGTGTGGGGGAGCTCCACCCATAGGGCTCCCCCTCCCCGGCCACCACAGATGAGAATAAGTCTACCAAGACATGATCTGCTTAGGGAGGAAAGGTGGCCAATCTCTCAGAGGAGAAGGGCCAGGAACCTGTTCCTCAATGGGCTTTTATTGGGTTTAATTTGCATAGGAATATAGGGCATATATGTAAAGCTTATTAATCATTGTCAGGCAGTAATAATCAAACAATAGATAACATTCAAAGAACTATGGGGGCTTATTCTGAGTCAGGGTCAGTTAGCTAAAGGGCCATAAAATTTTGGGGAACAAACTCATTTCATGCTAGGACCCTTATCATTTAAATTGAGGGTATTAGCAAAGCAGGTTTCACAGGATTGTATGCATGCTTTCTTAGGCCTGATCACCCCAGGGAACCCACCTTTTCTAGCACGGGGCCACACCTACCTCTGGCATTGTTTCAGGCTTAAGTCAGGCAGGGAAAGTAAAGCAACCAAGAAATTAGGAGACTTCTTGTAGACAGAATGAGGACTCAGGCTATGTCAAAGCCAAGGGGCAAGGGCCCATCACCCCCTTTTCCTGTAGCCCCCCAAGTACTTCCCTAAGGGTCCCTTTGTGACCATGCTTGTCTTAGGTCGTCCCTCCTTTGAGGAATCTTACCTGTCACTGGCTAACCAGTCATCTGCCTGGGGCCAAGCAGGGTGAGGTGAAAGGGGCAGAGGCAGTACCCCTACAAGGGAGATAAGCTTTGTCTCCTAAGTGGCTTATGGTCCCAAGGCTGACCTTAGCCACAAGGGGTTACAGTTTCTGAAACCAGGCAGGGAGGTTACCAACACCTTATGGATTCTATCAGGGATTGGACTGGATCAGGTTGATCTGATTTTAATAAGACATACAGAGCCTGGGCCATTAATGAAAAATTTGGAACCCAACTGCCACAGTATTCAGTCAGACCCAGGAATCTTCTAAGCTGTTTTCTTGGTTTTGGAAAAGTATACCAAATACAATAGTATTCCTCTGAGTCTCCCAGGGTGCTGAAAAGGCATTACATAAATTTATCATGGAAAAATATTGGCAGTCCACAGGAATGGCTAATAATAGAGTACATGGATTTGGAACCACAGCACGTCTGGGAGTAACTATCTTATTTATAGCTCTGAGATCCTGTGCAAATCTCTATTCTTTCCATTTGGTGTCTTTACTGGTAGGATAGGAGAATTACATAGGCTTATACATGGAATTATAAGGCTCTATTTTTAGTAATCTCGTATAATGAACTTAATCTCAACTAAGTACATCAGGTGTTAAAACATATTGGCAAATATTAGGTAAGGGCAAGGATTGTCAGCAGTTATTTTAATATGAATAGCTGGTTTAGTCTTACCAATATCTGTACTGGAAAGGGCCCAGAATTGCATTGGAATGTCCTGCAACAAACATTCAGTCTCAAAATTAGTTTCCTCTTGTGGAGGTCCCTTTAAAATCATTATTTTCTCAGTTGGTTCAGTATTTACTTTATTTAGTTCTAACTACATTTCACCCTTCTGGAAAATGGATATGTGGGTGTTCTCAAAGAAATCTCTCCCTTTCAGGTGAATTGAGGCTCTTTTATTGTCCCATAACATTCCCTAGCTAGAAGGGAACAAGTTGTGATTTAAAAATAGATGTTGGGGGACCCTAAGATGACAGCTGAGTAGGTAGAAGCTGAGTCCACTTGCTCTTGCCCCCAGTTCGGATTTTCAGCTGATGTTCCACCAATTAACCCAAATAATCAACAGAATCTTAGCTAATATGAAGTTTTGAAGTGAAGGAGTACAGAAGTAGCTTTGTATCATCTGATTTTATTTTTTCCCTTTCTTTGCCTTGTTTCTATTCCATATTCTTATTATTTTTCCTCCCTCTATTCACTCAAAATCATTTTTCTTTTCTTTACTCATCTCATATTCTTTTTATCGTTCTTATAATATTCTTACTCACTTTCCATCTTTAGTAATCTCTGCTCATTTGTTGGTGATATTGCTTTTGTTTTTTTTGGCGGGGAGGAGTAATTTTGTTGGTGTGGGTTTTGTTTTTTGTGTTGTTTTGTTTTGTTCTGTCAGCAACTGTACAACAGCATAGGACATCAAGGAGACTGCACCACTGAGTCCCACAGGACTTCTACCATAGAAGGCCATCCCACAGAGAGGGAGTCAAAGCAGATCATGTAATATGTAGAAACAAACAAAAAGAGTCACCTCAAATGGGGAAACAAAGAAACAATCTCCAGTCAAAAGGGAAGGGGGAATCCCCAAAAAAGAACTAAATGAAATTGAGGCAAGCAACTTGTCAGACATAGAGTTCAAAGTAATGGTTATAAGGGTGCTCATGGAACTTAGTGAAAACTATAAGGAACTTGGAACTACATCAGCATGAGAAAGGACATAGAAACTATGAATTAGAACCATGTGGAAATAAAGAATACAATATCTGAAATGAAGAATATACTATAAGGAATTAAAATCAGGCTAGATGAAGCAGAGGATCAAGTCAGCAAGTAGGAAGACAAGATAATAAAAAAAACACATAGAAAAAGCAAAAAAAATGAAATAAAAAACTCAAAAAGAATAAAGATAGTTTAAGGAATCTTTGGGACAACATGAAACATAACAATATTAGTATCATAGAGATGCCAGAAGGAGAAGAAAATGAGCAAGGGATGGAAAACCTGTTTGAAAAAACAATGACAGAAAATTTCCCTAACTTGGTGAGGAAAAACATCACGCAAGTTCAAGAAGCACAGAGGTTCACAATCAAGATGAACCCAAAAAGGCCCACTCCAAGGCATATCACAATGAAAATGGCAAAATTTAAAGACAAAGAAAAATCTTAAAGGGAACAAGGAAGAAACAGACAGTAACATACAAGGGAGCTCCGATAAGACTATCAGCTGATTTCTCAAGAAAAACACTACAAGCTAGAAAGCACTGGCATGAAATATTACAAGTAATGAGAAACAAAGACCTGCAACCAAGGCTACCCTAACCAGCAAGGCTCTCTTTCAAAATGGAAGGAGAAATAAAGAGCTATCCAGATGTAGAAAAAAAAAAAAGGCTAAAAGAATACAGCTCCACCAAGCCAGCATTACAAAAGATTGTAAAGAGACTGCTTGAAGAAGGAGGAGGAGAAAAAGGAGGAGAAGGGAGGAGAAGAAGAAAGGGGGGAACACAGGTACAAATGGAAAAAATGGCAATGAACAAATACCTATCAATAATATCAATAATATAACCTTACATGTAAACAGATTAAATGCCCAAATCAAAATGTAGGGTACCTGAAGGGATAAAAAAAAAATGATCCACATATATGCTGTCTACAAGAAACCCATCTCAGAACAAAAGATTCATAGGCTGAAAGTGAAGGGGTGGAAAAAAATATTCCATGCAAAGGGACATAAAACAGCATGAGGGCAGCAATTCTTGTATCAGGCAAAATAGACTTCAAAACAAAGAGCATAACAACAGACAAAGAAGGTCACTACATAATATTTAAGGGAGTTGCCCAACAAGAGGATATAACCCTTGTAAACACACATGCACCCAATTTAGGAGCACCTAAATATATAAAGAAGATCCAGGTGGACTTTAAGAAAGAAATTGACTGCAATACAGTTATTGCAGAGAATTTTAACACCCTACTGTCAATAATGGATACCAAACAAAAAAATCAATAAGGATGTTGCAACATTAAATGACACTCTAGATCAAATGGACCTAATTGGTATTTACAGAATATAGTCATACCTCCATACTCTTCATCTTCAGAACTCATCAAACCCTATACTCATCTCATTTTGATGAGAAAAAAATGTTTCAGCATTCAGTTCTTGCTTGGGACTCATCGCACTTCCTAGAACTTATATGAGTCATGACAATGCCCCTCCAACAGAAAATGCTACATCACTCATTGCATTTGGTACTCATCAGTTTTGACACTTGTCACAAGTTGCAGAACAAATTAACAATGAGCACCAAGGTACCACTATATTTCACCACAGAGAAGCAAAATATACATTCTTTTCAAATGCACATGGATCATTTTCAAAGATAGGCTATATGGTAGGACACAAACCAAGCCTTAACAAATTTAAGAAAATCAAAATTATATCTCTGATGAACATAGATGCTAAAATCCTCAGCAAAATACTGGCAAACCACATCCAGCAATACATTAAAAAAATCATACACCATGATCAAGTGGGATTTATCCCATGGATGTAAGGATGGTACAATATTTGGAAATCAATAAATGTAATACTTCACATAAACAAAGTAAAGGATAAAAATCACATGATCATGTTAATAGATGCTGAAAAAGCATTTGATAAAAACCAGCACCCATTTATGATAAAAAAAAAAAACACTCAGCAGAGTGGGAATAGAGGGAACATACTTCAACATAATAAAAGACACATACAAAAAACCTACTGCCAACATCATAGTCAATGGGCAAAAACTAAAACTGTTTCCTTTAGGATCAGAAACAAGACAAGGGTGTCCGCTTTCACCACTCTTATTCAACATATTACTGGAAGTCCTAGCCACAGCAATCAAACAAAAAGAAGAAATAAAAGGCATCCATATTGGAAAAGAGGAAGTAAAACTGTCATTATTTGCAGGTGACATGATAGTGTACATAGAAAACCTCATAGGCTCCACCAAAAAACTACTCGACCTAGAGAGCAAACTCAGCAAAGGAGCAGGATACAAAGACAATATTCAGAATTGATGGCATTTTTGTACACGAACAACGGTCTATCAGAAACAGAAACTAAGAAAAAAAATCCCATTTACCATAGCAACAGAAAAAAATAAAGTACTTAGAAATAAATTTAACCAAGGAGATAAAAGACCTGAACTTGGAAAACTATGGAACACTGAAGAAAGAAGTTGAAGAAGATACAAATAAATGGAAGCATGCTGGTTTCTCTTCAGATGATATACATCTTTCACCTTTTACCAAATAAATTGAACCATATACCCTGTTCATGGATTGGAAGAATTAACATCATTAAAATATGCATACTACCCAAAGCAATACAGTTCAATGCAATCCCTATTAAAATATCAATGGCATACTTCACAGATCTGAAACAAATATTTCAAAAATCTATATGGACCCAAAAAAGACCCCAAATAGCTTCAGAAATCTTGAGAAAGAACAAAGTTGGTGGGATCACAATACCTGATATCAAACCATACTACAAGGCCACTGTAATCAAAACACTCTGGTGCTGGCATAAGAATAGACGCATAGAATAATGGAACAAAATAACCCATAAACTTATGTCTCTCTGGTCAATTAATATTCGACAAAGGGGGCACAAGGATACAATGGAGTAAAAACAGTCTCTTCCATAAATGGTGTTGGGAGAACTGGAATGGTTCATGCAAAAAAAATGAAACTAGACTACCAACTTACACCATACACCAGAATAAACTCAGAATGGGTAAAGGGCTTACATAAATATAAGTTGTGATACCATAAAAGTCCTAGCAGAAAACACAGGCAGTAAAATTTCAGATATCTCACATAGCAATATTTTTGCCAATATATCTCCTAGGGCAAAGGAAACAAAGGGAAAAATAAATAAATGGAACTACATCAAATTAAAAAGCTTCTGCATGGCTAAAAAAACCATCATCAAAATGAAAAGGAGACTGACCATATGGGAGAACATATTTGCCAATGGTACATCTGACAAGGGTTTAATCTCCAAAGTATGTAGAGAACTCATATAACTCAACACCAGGAAGACAAACGATCCAATTTAAAAAATGGGTAAAGGACCTGAATAGACACTTCTCCAAGGAGGACATACAGATGGCCCATAAGGCATATGAGAAAAAGCCATCAAAGAGATGCAAATTAAAATCACAGTGAGATTATTTCACTCACACCTGGCAGAATGGCTATCGTCAATAAATCAATAAATAACAAGTGCCAGCAAGAATGTGGAGAAAAGGGAATCCTAGTGTACTGTTGGTAGGAATGCAGATTGGGGGAGCCACTGTGGAAAACAGTATGGAATTTCCTCAAAAAATTAAAAATGGAACTACCTTTTGACCCAGCAGTTGCACTCTGGGGAACATACCTTAAGAATCTCTAAATAACAATTCAAAAGAACTTGGACACCCCTATGTTCATAGAAGTACCGTTTACAACAGCCAAGAGTTGGAAACAACCTAAGTGCCCATCAGTAGATGAGTGGATTAAAAACTGTGCTACATTTACACAATGGAGTATACTACACAGCAGAAAGAAAGAATAATTCCTACCTTTTGTGACAGCGTGGCTGGAACTGGAGATTATCATGCTAAGTGAAATAAGCCAGTCAGTGAAAGACAAATACTATATGATCTCACTTATAAGAGGAGTCTAATTAACAAAATAAACTAATGAGCAAAATAGAACCAGAGGCATAAAATCACAGAACAGACTAGCAGTGGTAAGAGGGGAGGAGAGAGGGGGGAATATTTGTAAGAAGGTGAAGGGGTCAGTCGAAGACCACATACGAATGACCCGTGGACATGGACAGTGTGGTGAGGACTGATGATGGAAACTGTGGGAGGGCTGGGCGAAGGGGGACAAAGGAAGAAATAACTGGAACAACTGTCAAACATGAAAAGAATAAAAAATAAAAACAGACACTGGTTGATTAGATATCCCTACTATTTGTACAGAAGCTTTACTCTAAGAGAGATGGCAGTTTACTTGCTTAGGATTAAGAAAAGGTAAAGTAGCCCCAGTATCTACAAAGGTTTTAGTAATTGCCTCTTTCACGGTAATTTTAATTTCCCCTAAAGTATTGGTGAGAAGGAGGGGAAATACCATCTCATGGTCCTCAGGGCAGCCCTGTGCTTGCTTCTGTTTCTTTTCTTTTCTAAATCCCATTTTAGTTTTCTACAATCTTTCTTAAGATAACTTAGTTTTCAATAGTAAAAAGAGACCTCTCTTGCCTTGTCTAAGAGACCTTTAGGGTCTTGCCTGATTGCTTACTTGTTGCAGCTGTAACTTCATAATTTTGGCAGGTTTATCTTTTTCTCTCTTTTGAATAGATTTATATAGTTGATCAGCCAGAGTTACCATTTCATCAGTATGTGTGGTCTGCCAGTTTAATTTATGTTGTTCAATCATAGTTACAAGCTCTTCACCTTAAGCTTCCAAAGATGCTGAGTTTAGTAAGAGATTGTTTTGATGATCCTTAAAATTATCTAGAAACAGACCTGAGTGTTGTTTGGACATTTTATCAAAAACATTTAAAGAAATCAAGTACTGATTCATCAGGCTTTCTTTTGTATAGCTGGATCTTACTCCACCCCGTTTTCCAGAGAAAAATCTCAAATATGGCTTGTTAAATCCAGTGGGCTAGTTTCTTGCATTTTTCCCAATCTGTCTGTCTTTTTCTAAACGTCCTCTACAGGAGTTTGTCAGCAAACCTTATTCAGCCATTCCGTTGCCTTGCTCTTAGAAACCAGTTGGTGTCTTAATTGGATTATGTTAGAACAGCCAGGATCATATGTCATAATAGTTCAATCAAATTCCTTTGGGAACCCATTAAAGTCTTAGAGAAAATTGGGGAAATCTTTACCTAGCTTTCCTAATTGTGTTCTAGTTGAAACTGCCAGAATTCCTGGTCTATCTTTGTCCAGATTTCTACTCTCAGTTTCCCCTAGGTCAGTAGGGAGTGGTGACGGAGGAGACATAAAAGAGATAGAAGGGGGAGGAAGAATGGAAGGGAGGGCAAGTCCAGACAAGGAAGCTCAGAAAGCAAAAAATACAGTGGAACAGCTGAATGGCGGGGAGCAACAGGGCATTGGCATTTACCAGTTTCAGAAGCCATCTTTAGTTCAGAGACAGTCTCTCAAATTTTCATATTAACTTCCTGTAGAGAAAATAATTTACACATACCCCTCCTAGAAGCTTCTAATTTCCAATCAAGATAAGCTTTCCATTTATTTAGTTTAATTTTAGAGCTTTTTCTAATCGAGGACACAGAAAAAATAATTTGGAGGTATCAGGAATTGCCCACATTGGCCATTTCAAGCTGATGTTGTTTTCAATTAAATTTTCCCATTTCTTTAGGTATTTGCAAGTTGAATTTTCATACAAATTATACATGTAACCTCTGGGAGTATCAACAGGGGACTGGGGTTCTATCCACATTAGAGGCACAAACTCCTGTGTTAATTTTAGGATTTTTTGTTTGTTTTTTTCTTATGTTTTTGTTTCATTTTGTTAGCTGCAAAGTCTCAACAAATTTCTAGGAGTATTATGTTGTGGATTGAAGTATGCTGCTTATAAGTGGAACTCCAAAGGACTATCACCTCCAAAGTTTATTTAACCCTCTTATATGCCTCAGTTTCTCTCCCCGGCTGTCTACTATCATTGTGCGGATTCAGAGTGCTAGGTAACAAGCCTTTATGTGCATATCCCCAGACAAATCAATTATTTCATTACAGTCATGTTGGAATTTCTTATGGGGCCCTGCTCATTTTGAGGAGTACTCTCAAACACCTCCACATAGATTCCTCGTCACCTAAGAATACCCAAGATTTGAGCTAGCAGGAGTAAATGCCTCTTATCTTCAGAGGTGAACAAATTCAGGCTCTCATTTATCCAGCAAAAGGTTTTGTTTAGATTCACAGTAAGTAGTTCCAATTGAAAAGAAGAAATTAAAGCCAGCCATTCACTTTAACTCCAATCTTTTAGTACCACCTCGAGGATTTTCTAAGAACAGCTCACAAAAAGTCAGACCCTCTACCACAATCAAAGGGAAGGTCCTGGATTCCAAGAGATAACTCATTTAAGTTCACCCAATGGGAAGTAGGGAGCCAGTGGGGCTCGGTGGGCTCCTGTTGGTACCTAGCATCAGGTCCATGTCCACAGGGTGGTCCTAGGTGAGCTTTGTTGGAATTCTGTAGTACTATATCAAGGAAATGTCTATAAAAAAATATCCAGCCTAAGAAAAGTCTTATTAAAGTTTATCTGAGGAAAACTGATGATTTCCAGGAAGCAAAAATCTCAATGGATTAAGAGAATGGCAGTTTTACATTTTATTTTATACACTACAATCAAAGGAGACATAAGAAGGGTTACATAAAATACATCATTGATAGATTAAAGGAGGTGGGAGAAAGCAAAGCAGGAAAATCTCTGAGACTAGATAAAAAGTAAAATGAAGGGACACACTCTTGTTTTACATCTGTGGCTACAGAGTGTTAACAATGAATGTCTACAGCGCGTAGAGATGGTATGTGGGCGGCAGGATAACAACGAGGGGTTCCTTGGTCTTGTGATCAGCTGGGAGATTGTGCCCTGAGGGGTCTGGCATTCCAAAGGTGTGTTATCATAGATGCAAAATAATAATAATAATAATAATAATAATAATAATAATAATAATAGACAGGCTCAGTTAAGGATGGACCTTTGCTGAGGAAAATACAGGCCAAGGGCGCGTCTACCCACCATGCTTTGTTTTTAGTTAGGAAGTTTTCATTTCAGACCATCCTCTGTGGTTACTTTAGGTCTCTGAGTTTGTCAGGGTTAGTATATGGCCCCTGCTCATCCACAATTCATATGCATGGCACTGCTCTGGAAGCCTTTGTATCCCTGGCCCATGTAATTGTCCATGATGTGTGGGGGCTGCCACGTCTTCATGTACTTGTAGCATTTTTACTGGCGTCACCAGATCAGGGACCTTGGGTGTTCATCTCTCAAGTTTTGCTCTTGTGCTTGGCACACCATTTTGGAGCAGAACCGGGAGAGACGGTGCCATTTGGTGCGCCTTAGCAGAGCAGCACTGCTTCCATAAGCAGCTGGGTCTGTCCAACCACGTTGGCCATCAGCTTGGATGTTTATGGCCCTCATGAAACTTCCCTGTCACAGAGGCAGGCAATTGCTTACTTAGGTTCTGCTGGAAACCCTTAGAAATATGTGTTCAATAACTGCAGATATGCCCACAGCTTGCCCACAGTCCAAGTCTGGGTCAGAAATCTTTTATATCCTTTTAAATAACCCACACAGAAAATATCCCCTAACAGATTTTTATCCATCTGCTAGTTCAAGGCGAAGGGCTGGAGATGCACTGTGTGCATTTGGGACTCACATTTAGTCTAATCCTATGGTCTCTCCTGATTCGAAGTCTTTATTTACCTACAAGACTCCCCGCATTGCTGATTCTTGCTGTCAGTAGAAAGTAAATAATGTCATGTGCTTCCACAATCATGGTTCACTTTCAGAACGATTTATAGAAGCTTGTGCTTGTACCTTCCCACCAGAGAAAGATAGAAATTTCAGAAATTTCAGGATGTAGCCTGGAAATGAGGCACTGGAAATTTTGCCCATGATTAGCTAGGTTCAGTAGCATTTTAGCAAACTTATTTCACAGTGTTCCCCAAGGACCACTGAATGCCTAAGCCTGTACTAGGCTTATGCAGAAAACATAAACTGAGGATGTGGAAAAGGTCTCCTTTCTCCATCCCCCCATATCCAAGCATTCTCTTCCCAGTCCCTCCCACAAGACCACCACCTAACTGGTAGCAAATATGCTCTTAAGACCTATGGGCAATGTGGGAAATACAGAAATGTGCTGAAATTGAGCTTAGCCGTGAACTTCAGAGAGGAGCTGAAGAAAGTGGAAGCAGCCCAGTTGTATTGCAAATCCCTGATTTAAAAAAAAAAAAAAAAAGCTCAGGGGGTCTGACCCCAAGCTCTGTGCATATTCTCTAGATTCACAAGCCTTCTCAAACTGTGGTCTGAGGACCCCCTCGAGATGAGGCTTAAACACTCCCCTCCCCCTACCCACTGAATTATTATCTCCAAGGGCAGGTCCTGGAAAAGCCATCCCACTGATTCTACCGCTCACTTATGTGGGGAACCACTGTCAACTGCAGCACACACCTTGACACTTACGCTTTCACAAATGGGAAATATCCCCCATTAGCAAAGCCCATTGCTCCAATGCCAGTCTCCATTCATAGGGAGATAGGCTGGGAAGCCTCCTCCAAGGAGCTTTCCAGAAATACCACAGGAAGAAGAGGCAGCTCAAGCTCAAACCACTGACTTAACTGAGCAAAGAAGTGTGGGCATGTCTCCCTGTGAGTTTTCCAAACCGCACTCATTCGTCCACCACCTTCATGTCCTGTTCCATTTCCACTTGCTCTGTTGTTTATTTGACACGCTCTTTCACCTGGTGCACTGTTCAAGACTTAACATCTTTATTTCAAATAGAAATTGTACATCACCACCACAAATGGAAAACCATTATCATGTTCCAGAAATGAAGAGTAGCCAAATATAGATGTAACAAAACAAAACAAAATTATTAAATTCTAGCTAGATTGTAGCCTATAAAAGGTTTAGTTAGTTAGACATGCTCTCTCTTTGTATAAAAAAGAGCCCTGGCCAGTGTGGCTCAGCTGGTGGGAACATTGTCCCCTACACCAAAAGATTGAGGGTTTGATTCTCTGTCAGGGGACATGCCTGGGGTGTGGCTTCAGGCCTGGGTTGTGGGTTTGGTTCCAGGTTGGGGAGCCTGTAAGAGTCAACCAATTGATATTTCTCTGTTATATCTCTCTCTCTGTCCCTCTCCACCCCCCACCCTCCCTCCCTCTGCCTTCTTCTCTCTCTCTAAAAGCAATGAAAATATATCTTCAGGTGAGGATTAAAAAAAATCTTTTTTAAAGAAAAGGAGAACAGTATGGAATTTTCTCAGAAAAGTAAAAATGTATCAGCCTTTTGACCCAGCAATTCCACTGCTAGGATTATATCCTAAGAACCCTGAAACACCAATCCAAAAGAACCTATGCATCCCAATGTTCATAGCAGCACAATTTACAATAGCCAAGTGCTGGAAGCAACCCAGATGCCCATCAGTAAATAAATGGATCAAAAAACTGTGGTACATTTACATGATGGAATTCTATGCAGCAGAGAGAAAGGAGCTCCTACCCTTTGTGACAGCATGGATGGAAAGCATTATGCTAAGTGAATTAAGCCAGGTGGTGAAAGACAAATACCATATGATCTCACCTTTAACATGAACATAAACAACAAAACAAACAAAATATAACCAAAGACACTGAAATAGAGAACAAGCTGACAGTGACCAGAGGGGAGAGGGAGGGAATTTCAGGGGAATTTCAGGGGAAAAGGGGAAGCGTTTACAGGAACAAATATAAAGGACACATAGACAAAAACTAGGGGGCGTGGAAAAGGGAGGGAGGTGGGGAGGACTGGGTGGGCGGGCTGGGATGGGAGTAAAAGACAGAAAACTATACTTGAACAACAATTAAAACAAATTTTTTTAAAAAAAGAAGAAAAGGAGAGGAAGATTAGCAAGAATTTTAAAATGTTAAAGGCTGACCAGCCCCAGACTGAAATTGAAAGTCATTTCCTGTTCTCAGGAAAACCATCTGACACACTGAGTAGAAAGGCCCTGGTCTTTAAGAAACACTGCCCCAGAAATTAAGTTTCTCAAAGACAAGGACAGTATTTTATGAGAAATGTAACAATTCAAAAATAGACATGTTGCCACTTAAGAAGTCAATCTAAATATTTTATAATACCATCACGTACATCTTTAAAACTGCTTTAGAGCTTAGCACAAGTGATTTGCATATGATGGCACTGAATAAATACCTGTTGACTGAATGGAGGAAGGAATGTACAAACATCCCAGATGTAAAATTGATTTTGCAATGTTCCTCGGCTTAACTGCTTCATTAACCTTCAGCGGTTCAGTTCAGTACCTCCCCGGTACAGTACAGATTCCACCCATGAATTCCTTCCCCATGTGGGAGGCAGCACTTGATTTGCCTGTGATTTGCTTGGGGTCAGAACCCTCATTAACAGAGGCTGAAGTGGAGTTTGTTTGTTTGTTTGCTTGTTTGTTTATCACACTTTCCATCTTGCATGCCAAATCACCCCTTTCATTTACGTTCAGTCATGAAACACACAGTTCATTGGAGCCACTGGTTGGTTTTTGCGTTCCAGTTGGGTTTAGGGTTGTGTGTCTAGAATTAATCCTCCAGGCCCCAGCTTCTCTGCTGCGGAGGGTTTGTTGTGCGCCTGAGCGACCTAGAGCAGTTTCTCTCAACCTGAAGCTCCAGCTCACTGAACACTTTCCTCATGCTATTTTCTTATTAACTCAAACGTAAGTATTTCTATTCCTGGCTTGTGAGCATTGCAAAAGATGTTAGCAAACTCCATGCACCCAAAATCTAATAATTCCTTTGAAATGCTCCTGTAAACTATACATCCCCCCACATACATATGTACAGTTGCTTTTGATGTCAAGGTTTACAGTTTTAAAAGAATTTTTAAAAACACTAATTTTGCTGTTGAAAGTACTAAGCCTTCTTATCAGAATAGTATATAATTATTTTCAAACTTCGGAACGCATGGGTACCACGCACGCAGTTACTATGGTAAGAGAAAATACACTCTGTTTGCCATTGCACTTGACATTTTTACTCATCCAAAGATTAATATATTTAACTCATACTTTTTAAGCAGCTAATAGAGGAATGAGGTTAACAATATATCATCACCCAAATTAAAATCACAAAATATATGCAATGTAGTCCTCTTCTATTACAAATTCTGTCATGACCTGCATGTGGGAGTGCACACTGGTGTCACTGGCTCCAGAGTGCCCACCCCTGTGACATATCCAAACCCTTCCAAGTGCTCTGCTCAGAAGGTACTGCTTCTCTCATGGCAAACTTGGTTATTTGAATCAACATACCCACTAACAATAAAAGTTGGTGGATGTATAAAGTAGATGGCCAAGAGAACCTCAAAGGACAACAAGAAGGAAGACCTGCTCCTTGCAGATACCAAAACTTGTTAGAAAATATTCTTAAGACAGTGTGATATTGGTGTACCAACAGAAAAATGGGCCATGGACTGGAATAGGCTGGGTAGCTCTATCCCTGCAAAAGGATAGGACAGAGACAACCTTTCAATGAATGGTGCTTGGACAATAGGATATCCATATGGAAAAAGTGCCATTGGAAACCAACCTCATACTATAAATTCCCGCTACATTGCAAGCCTAAATGTGAAAAGTACAATACTACTGCTTTTAGAAGATAAGAAAGAAGAATGACATAATGATCTCAATAGGAAAACAAAAATTTAAACATTATGCAAAAGCACTAACTATAGAGGAAAAGTATATGTACTTAACTACATTAAAAATAAGAGCTTCTGTTCATCGAAAATAACACAAAGGAAAAAGGAAAGCTAGATCATGGAATGGGAGAAGGTACTGCATGTTAGTCACAAGAGACTTCTATGCACATTACACAAAGAACTCCCACAGGTTAGTAAGAAAAAGGCAGGGAACCTAATAGAAACAACTGCAAAAGATTTGAATAGGCTCTTCAGAGAGAAATAAGTTGAAATTGCCAATATACATGAAAAAGGTACTCAATTTCATTAATAATCAGGGAGATGGAGATTAAAAACCACAATGAGATATTGCTATTCACCACTGAATTGCTCAAAACTTACATAATCTAGCAGTGCCAACTGTTGGTAAGGATGGGAACTCTCTCATTGACTAATGGTGGGAATCATGAAACTATTGCTACATTAGAAAAAAGGTTTTTGGCATTATCTAGCAAACTTGAAAATGTTTCTACCCATAGGATGTATATAATATTTGCTAGAGAATTTGTGTACATGTACACCAGCAGACAGACTGAAATCTTCAAACAACATTATTTGCGACAGCCTTATTGTATAGATGAGGAAGGTCAAGTTCACAGAGTTGTGGGGCTAAAGGTCACAAGTGAACTCCAACCTGGGCCAGGTGTGGACTTCTCTCATCAGCCAACACTTCTGCCCTGTTCAGTGTCCAGCTTCGTATGTCCGAACGCCCTCAGGCGCCATCAGCCTCACTCCTGCAGGCACAGGCCAGTCACATGCTGGTTTTTGGAAAGCCATAGACATGTAACTTTCTGTTCCCACTTTTTGTGAGAACCGAGGTTGTTTAGGGTTAATTTTTATTTTTAAATCTCTGGGGAGAGTGGCAACAGTTATACGATGGTACAAGTATAACCATTCCACTGGCCTCTTGGCCAGCAGCCCCCAACGGCCACCTGGGGAGGATCCCCAGCCCAAGCTCCTCTGAAGGCCCTGCCGTGGTCATGAAAAACCTTCCCTCTTCCAACCCTCGCACTGGCCTCATTTGATTCCAGGAATCAGAAAATAACTGCTGAATCATTAGAAGTCTCTTCAATCACTGGCTGATGAGGAACCAAGAAATTTCCCTGGCAGCTTACACTGTTGGCTGCCACCCAGCCTGGGGAGAGGCAGAACATTTGGGCCGTAAGGGCAGGCCAGGCCCAATGCACTCAGTCTACAAAACACAGAAATTTCCATATACAGGAGGCCAAAAAACAGTGCAGGCTCTAAGTTTCTCAGCTTTTGTCAGTTTAACTTAGTACTTTAATGCAATTTTAATAGGTGGTGATTTTATTTGTATTTAATGAAATCAACAGATCGTGAAAATAGATACCAGAATTTGGAAGATAATGAGACTGTTAACTCTCCTGCCAGCCTGGTCAAGGGAGGTTCGGTATTTAAGGTGGGAAGAATAGACTGCCTCGGAAGAGGCAATATTAGCTTCATTGGAGTGTTCATCAGATGAATGATTTCATAGTAGGTCTACTTAAACAAGGACGGTTCAGAAGTATATCTTCTTCCTGTAACTAGGCATCTAAGATCAAGGCATATTAGCTACCTTAGAAATTTAGCATAAGGTAAACTCGATATATTCTTTGTGGGAAAGTGTTTCATGTAAAAGGATTTTTTTAGCAGAATTCTGAACAACACAAGATCAAAACTTTCCAGCCCCTGGCTTCTGATGGTGGACCAAGGACACACATCTATCTCATCTCTTTGCCCAGCCACCAGGAAAGGCAGTGTCAGAGACAGCAATTTTGAGGACTCTGAGGGAACAAGAGTGGAGAGAGAGGCAGGGCCAGATACTATACCTTAGTGCAGGGTGCAGGTCCCTGGAGAAGCTGCAGTTTGCTACATACAAAGGTGTGTCCTGTGGCAAACCAGCAGATTGTAGAGAAGGACCTGAGGTCAGGCAGGGCTTTCGGCAATGCCGGTGCAATCAGAGCCATGATGAGCTTGCCACACTGCCGGCCATGTGGTCTCCCAAGCCACCTGCCCGGCTTTACCTGTCCATGCACCTGTAAGGGTGGCCTTTCTGCATGGCCCACCCTCCTACAGGAAAACACTGGGCTCCTGCTTCAGGGAAACTCTTCTGCAAAGGAAACTCATGTGAGCTACTGGGTGCTGTGGAAAACAATCAGGAAAAAAGAAGAGAGGTCAATTAAAAATATGATTGATATAAAAGAATAGAAGGAATAGTGGAAAAGATTGAAGAACAAGTTGTTGGTTTTAAAGACAGCATCAAAATCTCCCAGAATATACAGAGTAAAGCAGCAAAGAAATAGAAAATATGACAGAAAAGTAGAGAAAATCCCCCAGTAGTTTGATATACACCTCACAGTAATTCTAGTAGGAATGCACAGCCATACCTGAAGAGAAGAAATAACCAAAATGGCAGTGAAACAAGATGCCCCTGAACTGAAAGATGGGGCTTTTCAGATGGAAAGGGGTCGCTGAGTTCCAAACAGGGTTAAAGAGAACGGCCACATCTAGACACATTCTGCTCTCATTTCCTGACTCCAAAGGTAAAGAGAAAGTCCTAAAAACTTCCAGGAAGACAGACTCATATTACCAAAAAGGAATAAAAATTGAGCTTTCCTTAAGCAACACTGGATTCTAGACAGTCACGCAATATAATTAATAGTCTAATACAAAATTGTTTTCTATCAAGAATTTTATGCCCTGGCAAAAGTGTCAATATTAGAGTAAAATAATACTTCTAGTCTAACAAATACTAAAAGATTTATCACTCATATACCCTACATTAGAGAACTAAACAAACAAAAGTAAATGAAAAAAATAAATGTACATTATGTCAGAAGAATGGTAGAAATTATGATTTCATAGAAGTGAAGGGTACTAGGAGAATTTAAGGGAAAGTCCATTCCAATAAGACGCTTGAAAAATTCTTCAGTAAGCAAAGTTTGTTTTTTTTTAAAGGGTTATATTTTCACCCTGGCTGTGTGGCCCAGTTGGTTGGAACTTTGTCCCATATACCAAAAGTTTGCAGGTTCGATCCCTGGCCAGGGTACATACCTAGGTTGTGATAGTGTTTCTCTCTGACATCAATGTTCTCTCTCAAAAAAAAAAAAAATCAATAAATATATCCTTGGTGAGGATCCAAAAAGAAGGATTACATTTTCTACTATTGTACCTGGCTCCAATTATAGTTCGCTCTACAATGACCAACACTTACCTAACAACATTATGGTAAATGCTGTCTTTAGAATGAACAGGATGGAAGACTTCGTTATAGTTACATGAACAGAATGTAGTTATGGTAAAGGATGACATTGTAATTGTAACAACCATAAAGTGGGAAGTAGATACGGAGGTCCAAGAAAAGACAGAAGAGCTAGAAGGAGGAGTGATAATTAAGGGATTCTCTCCACCAGTAGAAACAACCATTTGAAGAACTAGGCAAAATTACAGGCAGCAGGCAGCCAGTGTGAAGAGTGGGAAGGGGGCAGTCATATGAGGGAACTATTCTTTCTTGATGGAGGGAAGTAAAAAGATACCATTCAAACATGTAAATCCAGAAACAGAGGTGCAAGCCTGTTACATAAAGGTATGACTGGAAGTGCCAGAAGATTCTAAGACAGAAACTCTTGACAGTAGTTGTCTCTGGAGACAGGTTCTGAGAGTTGAAGATTTTAAATTTCACTTTCCACTCTTCTGTGGGTCCGAAATTCATCATTAGGCATATATGTTTATGCATTTTTGAAAAAATGAATTCTCACATCAATCATATTGTCATCTTCACCAGTGTCGTCAAATGCAGTTAGTAAGAACATACTAATTTGAATAGCTTCATGGCCTTCAGCAGACTCAAAAAACACTTATCTTTGAAGAACTTTATTTAGCTGGATGTTAAAGATCAAAACAAAATCTTAGAAGTTTTCTTTTTCATCTTAAGAGCAACAAATGACTTGCTGTCTTAGAGAACTATGAAAACACACACACAATATACACTTTTAGACTAATTTATAAGCATATGACTCCAAAACTTGCTATTGCCCCAAAATTCATCATGCTGACACTAACGGAAAATGTGCAATGTTTTATTCCCTTTCCTTATGAATGGTGAGCTCCTCAGGAGCTCAATGATGGTGATGATATAGCTATATATAATCTGTAACATACATATATATATATATATATACGCACACGTGTGTGTGTCTGTGTGTGTGTGTGTGTGTGTGTGTGTGTATAAAGAGAGAGAGAGAGAGAGAGATACCCTTACTGGAATTGACCGAGAGCTGGAGACAAGGAGAAACCCTAAGGAACTCTGAAGCCCCTGTGGTTTCTGAGACCTTAAATAATACTGGAAGCCCCTTTCCCGCTTTCTTTGGATGACATCATTGGAAACTGTTTCTCTCTTAATGACTCTTCTGTCACCCTGGCATCTGGGAGCAGCAGCAATGAAAGTGGGTGATTTGCTAGTTCAAGTGGGCTCTCTGTCTCCCTCGTGTCAGGCAGTTTCAAGGCCTTTAAAAACCTGAGCTCTGGACCACTCCTGTGGGACCAAAGCCGAAGGCATCCACTGGTCCCCACAGATGGAGGGCAGCAGAAGGCAGCTAGAACCCTGACTGGGGACAAAGTTATGTGGTTTAGATCATCTGCCTGAGAATGTTTTTAAATCTTGATAGGTCCCTTGATGGTACACGTGCACATGGACAGAAAACCCACCCAATGTTTGAATTATGGTTAGAAAAATATGGTTTTGTCTTGTAGTTGGGAGTGAAGGAAACATCTGGGTGCCTGTCCTCTGCAGTACTGCAAGACAAAGTCTAGTCTCAATGGTGGTTCCAGGACGCCAGCTTCTATTGTCTAAAACCCACGCGGACACTAAAAATGGTCATGGGAACACCTCCCGCTTACAGCACACGTACTCTGCAACTGACCCACGTGTGCTCCAGGGACAGACATTACTCAGTATTCACACGACCCTATGACACAGATGTCACTATTAGTGCCCCCATCTTCTAGATGAGATCCTGGGAAACAGAGAGGGAGAATAACTTACCCGAGGTTATACAGCTAGAAATAAATGGAGCTGAGGTTTGAACCAGGCAAATTGCCTTCCCCCTTAAGCTATGCTTCGTCTAGGAGCAATGCATTCATTCTTCTAATAGTTTTAAGTGCAATTGCTTTTGAGAATCATAGTTTGCACCAAAAGGGATTTTAGAGATCAGACAGATTGTTACAACGATGCTACCCTCCTCCCCATGATTCAAACCCCTTGGTCCCTATCTCTCTGCAATGTCAGGTGCTCCACTCTAGAGAAATAGTTCATCCCCGCACTGTTTGTGTCTAGGCCGACCCAATTCATGGCTTTAAGCAAGAGAGTGCAGTGAAAGTAAAATTGTCTGACTTCAGAGCCTAGGCTTTAAGGGGTCGTGCAGCTTCAGCATTCATTTCCAAAGCACTGTGATTAGCACAGCCAGAAGCAGCCAGAGGTGAAAGGTCACATGGAAGAAGTCCCAGCTGAACCCAGCCCCCGGCTGACACACCAGCTGAGTGCGACTCATGAGTGCACATGGGTGAGACCAGCGAACAACAGCCCAGTCAAACCGCAGCACTGAGAAATTGTCACCACAGGCCACTAAGGTGTGTAATGCTTTGTTAGTAGTCATAAGTAACTGACTCAGTGTCCAGAGAGCACAGCCCACTAATGTTACAGCTAAGGAACGAGGTGTAAGTGACTTACCAGGTCACTCTTAATGGCAGAGTTGAGTAACGACTAGCTGGCTGGCCCAGGGTCTTGTTATAGACCCTGGAACAAATGTCTGTGTTTAGGAAGCCACTGGGTGCCATGGGGTTGGCATCCACCAGGCCCTGGCATGATGAACAGCCAGCTGGGAGCCCAGAGTTCCAGCTGCAGGCTGGCAGTTAGACCCTTGCCTTCCCTAACTTGGCAAAGCACCAGAAAAATATCAAGATTAGTGTGTGGGGTGGGCAGTAAGGGATGGAAGGGCCTGGGGCCTGCCTTTGGATGCTGGCGGGTTCTCCTTTCTTGTCTAAGGAGCCTGAGCTTAAAGAAGAACAAATGAAAAAACATCAGAAATCATCAAAGGCACTTGGGCTCCAGCTTAGAGACTGCAGAATTGGGTTACATTGCACATTCCTCTCTTGTGGGGGCAAGGTGCCCAGGAAGCCCCACAATCACCACAGTTGCTGTCCTGGGCTCAGCCACAAAGCCAGGCAGACCTGAGCTGGGTGGGGTGATCCAGGCACACTAGTTGAAAAGGGGAGGAAAGAGGGAGGGGAGGATGAGGGAAAAGGACAGAAAGATAAGAAGCCCAAAAAGAGCTTCTGAAAGCGCCTTTGCTCCCATCCTGCCTCAGGTGGTCTCTCTGCACCTGCAGGCCAAGAGCGGGGAAGACAAAGGATAATCAGGCAGTCTTAGAGGTGTGCAGCCCTCCTCTCCCAGCCTGGCCCAGCATGCTGCTGCCCCTGGGGCCAGCTCTCTGGGGCCATGACAGGTGCCTTCTCCCAGTTCCAGCTACCTCTGGCCTCTCCTCACTTCAACTTGCCCCCACAGTGGCACAGAGGGAACTCTCCCAAACTCAAATCTGGTGCCCCTTTTCCTACAAAACGTGACAGGCTCCCATGGCCCTCATCAGCCATTCACACACCAGCTTTGAGATTTTTTCCCCCATAGTCACAGATATCTGTACTATTATCACTTGGTGCTCTTTTTTAATGACTCACTTTCTGACTTAAATCAATGTATTCCCATTCTAAGCAATGATACCCATTATATTGTGGGCTTGGTGTGCTATTTATAGTTTTTCCCAATATGCATTAAAATAATTACATAACTGAAAATGTTAAAGGTTCCTTATGTACCACTTCAAGACATCCCATTGACTATATTTCACTCTGAAGCCATATTGAGAGTGTGTTAGAATACTTGGGTTGCAAGAAACAGGAACTGAGTCTGACCATAAAGAAAAAGAGATTTTCATCAGAAAACTGGGAGCGTGGGGGTGAGGACATCAGTCTCACAGACAGAGAGGGAGGTAATAGTGCCTGGCTCACAAAGGACAGGGCCAGTAGGTCTGGCCAGGGGCGTGGAGTGCCCAAGTGACTGGACTCCAGCCCCATCCAGGCACAGCCATTGGAGTGAATGACTGCCAAGCATTCTCTCTCCCTAAGTTACTCTGTGATTAAAATTCCAGGTAAGGAATTCCCATTGGCCTGCTTGGGTCCTTGCCCGCCTTTAAGAGGAGCAATGATGCACCATCACAAAACCACTCTCCACTTTTGTTTCCTTCTTAATGGAAAATTGCCTCTATCACAATATTCACTGTAGAGTGTTTCACCAACTTCACACTGAAGAGAGAAATAATTTTGTGTGTTTTGGGAAGATTTAGTTCTTTTGGGAATTTTTATGTTGTTGATTTGTTTATATTGAAGCTTTCTAGGAGGAAGAGTGGGCAATTGAGGGCATTAATAGCACTATAATTACCTAGTTATTAAAAATAAATCCTGTTTAAGTAGATGAAAAATACTTTAATTATCATTATCTACTGATTACCTGGGCCCAGAAGAAATTCTTTCTGGTTCACATTCTAAGACCAGCTGGGCTCCTCCTAGTTCAACTAGAAAGTTCAAAGCCCAATTTTGCCCTACTGACAGTAACTGTGGTTTTTAGTCTTATTCCATTTTTCTATATCCATACTTGCTTTTTTGTTTTTCCACCTCTCCTCCCTAAAGTCTACCTACTTTCTTTTAGGTGATATTGTTTATTTTTTGTATCCTTGAAAGCTACCGTAAATATGATGCATAACTAGTTGGGAGATGCAAATGATGATAGTGATGACAGTGACACTGACGATTCACATATGTGCACACAGAACAGGATACTAATATAAGCTTCTTTCAGTCTCAGTTTCGGCCAAAGTTCACATGGTCAAGAGTGAATCAATAGGTGTCAAGTACGCCCATGTTTCACAGGTTAGTAATAGATGACTCATGCAAGACTTGCAAAAGAGGGGCTCAAAAATTGCAATCCTGGACAAATCCTCCTTGAGGTGATCTTGAGCTGCATGCCTCCTTTTTTGTCATCTATTTCCAGTATCAGGGGAGACATGGTCCTGTCATTGTAACACAGTAGTTGGGAATGTAACTCTGAAGCCAGCCAGCTGGGGCCTGAGTTCTGGCTCAGCTACTTACCATGTAACGTTGGTCTTGATGGACACTGGAGAGGAGTGTGGGGCAGTGGTCTCAATGCAACAAGAGTAGAACTTGAGGGGAATAATATAGTAACCCTCAAAGTCAGCCAGCCTGAGGGTTAACCCAACCCATGGGGGGGCCAAGAGCAGTCAAGGCTCAACTACATCAGGAGGGCTGACATAACCCACACAAGTGACATTCCTGTAGCACCTAGCTCAGGAGATCAGGGAGAATGCACAACTGACCCCCAACACACCTACTACATAAGGCCACCACACCAACACTGGGAGATATACAGCTCTGCCTAATACACAAAAACAAATACAGGGAGGCAGCCAAAATGGGATGACAAAGAAGCATGCTCCCCTCCCCCCCCAAAATAGGAAAAATCTCCAGAAAAAGAACTGAATGAAATGGAAGCAAGCAATGTACCAGATGCAGAGTTCAAAACAGTAGCTATAAGGATGCTCAAGAAACTTAGTGAGAACTTCAACAAAGAGATAGCAAGCATCAAAGAGGACATAAAAACTGTTTTAAAGAAACCAGTCAGAAATAAAGAATACAATATCTGAAATGAAGAATATACTAGAATGAATCAACAGCAGATTAGATGAAGCAGAGGCTCAAATTAGCAATTTACAAGACAAGGTAGCAGAAAACACCCAATTAAAACAGCAAATAAAAAAGAATCCCCCCAAATGAGGGTAGTTTAAGAGGCCTCTGGGACAATATGAAACATAAAAATATCAGCATTACAGGGGTACCAGAAAGAGAAGAGAGGGGTCCGGCCAAGACAAAGGTGTAGGTAGATACTCTTTACTTCTTCGCACAACCAAAAGAAGGACAACAACCAATTTAAAAACAAAAATCAACCAGAACTGCCAGAAAATCACACTGTATGGAAGTCCAACAACCAAGAAGTTAAGGAAAAGACATTCATCCAGACTGGTAGGAGGGGTGGAGACAGGAAGCCAGGGCAGAGAGGATACATGAAAAGGTGGCAGCTCACAGACTGAGCAGTCTGATATTTGCATGCAGATAAGCTGGGAAGGACAACTGGGGAGCAAGACAAACTGCACAACCCAGGGTTCCAGCACAGGGAAATAAAGCCTCAAAACCACTGGCTGTAAAAACCTGTGAGGGTTGCAGGGGTGAGAGAAACTCCCAGTGCCACAAGAGAGTCTGTTGGAGAGACCCACGGGATCCTAGAATATACACAAGCCCACCCACCCAGGACTCAGCACTTGAAAGGGCACAATCCACTTGTGGGAAGCAAGAGAAGTGACAGAAAGTGGGACAACAGCTGAGCAAGCTAGCAAGCAGCATTCTTCCCTCTCTGACACTCCCCCACATACAGTGCCACAATGCAGCAAAGTGGAGTGCCTTGTCCTGGTGAATACCTAAGGCTCCACTCCTCACAACCTAAGAGGTTCACCAAGACAAAAAAGCATGGCCCAAATGAAAGAACAGATCAAAACTCCAGAAAAAGAACTAAGTGACAAAGAGATAGCCAACCTATCAGATGCAGAGTTCAAAACACTGGTAATCAGACTGCTCACAGAAATGACTGAATACAGACACAAAATAAAGGAAGAGGTGAAGGCCATACAAATTGAAATAAAAGAAAATACACAGGGAAGCAACAGTGAAGGGAAGGACACCAGGACTCAAATCAACAATTTGGAACATGAAGAAATAAATATCCAACCAGAACAGAATGAAGAAACAAGAATTAAAAAAAAAAAATAAGAGAGCTTAGAAACCTCTAGGACAATTTTAAACGTTCCAACATGCGAATCATAGGGGTGCCAGAAGAGAAGAGGAAGAGCAAGAAAGTGGTGAATTATTTGAAAAAATAACGACAGAAAACTTCCCCAATCTGGTGAAGGAAATAGACATACAAATCCAGAAAGCTCAGATAGTCCCAAAGAAGTTGGATCTAAGAAGAAACACACCAAGACACATCATAATTAAATTACCCAAGATTAAAGATAAGGAGAGAGTCTTAAAAGCAGCAAGAGAAAGGGAGACAGTTACCTACAAAGGAGTTCCATTAGACTAACAGCTGATTTCTCAAAAGAAACCTTACAGGAAAGAAAGGGCTGGAAAGAAGCATTCCAAGTCAGGAAAGGCAAGGACCTACTTCCAAGATTACTCTATCCAGCAAAGCTATCATTTAGAATGGAAGGGCAGATAAGATCAAGTTAAAGGAGTTCACTATCACCAAGCCCTTATTATATGAAATGTTAAAGGGACTTATCTAAGAAAAAGAAGATAAAAAACATGAATAGTAAAATGACAGCAAACCACAACTATCAAAAACTGAACCAACAAAAACAAAAACAAACTAAGCAAATAACTAGAACAGGAAGAGAGTCACAGGGATTGAGATCACATGGAGGGTTATCAACAGGGAGTGGCAGGGGAGAGAGGGGGAAAAGGTACAGAGACTAAGAATCATAAATGGTAGGTAGAAAATAGACAGGGGGAGGTTAAAATAGGATGGAAAATGGAGAAGGCAAAGACTTAATATGTATGACCCATGGACATGAACTAAGGTGGGGAATGCTGGTGGGAGGGGGGTTACAGTGCAGAGGGAAATAAAGGAGAGAAACAAATAGGACAACTGTAATAGCATAATCAATAAAATATATTTTTAAAAAGCAATAGCATTTAAGGAGAAATAAAGAGCTTCTCAGACAAGAAAAATCTAAAAACGCTGTTATCACCAAACGAGTATTACAATAAATCTTAAAAGAACTTTTTAAAGAAGAAACTAGAGAAAAGGAGGAATATAGTTATAAAGAATAAAATAACAATAACTATGCACCTATCGATAATTACTTTAAATGTAAATGGATTAAATGCTCCAATCAAAAGAGACAGGGTAGCTGAATGGATGAGAAAACAAGACCCATATATGTGCTGCTTACAAGAGACCCACCTCAGAACAAAAGACACACACAGACTGAAAGCAAAGGGATGGAAAAAGATATTTCATTCAAGTGGAAACAAAAAAGTGGAGGTAACAATATTTCTATCAGGCAAAATAGACTTTAAAACAAGAATATAATAACAGACAAAGAAGGATATTACATAATAGTAAAAGTATCAATCCAACAATGGATAGAACCCATGGAAACATGGGGACACATAGAGACACTAATTCAGAAGAAGACATGTACCCTTATGTTCATTGCAGCGCTATTTGCAATACCCAAAATATGGAAGCAACGCAAGTGCCCACCAGTAGGAGAGTGGATGAAAAAGCTGTGGTACACACACACACTGAAATATCACTTGGCCGTAAAAAAGAATGAAAACTTACCATTTGCAACAGCATGGATGGACCTGGAGAGTGGAATATCAGTCAGAGAAAGACAAACACCTTTTGATTTCACTTTTATATAGAATCTAAAGATCAAAATAAGTGAACAAACAGAACTGAAACAGACTCATAGATACAGAAACAGACTGATGGTCGCCAGAGGGGAGGGGTGTTGGGGACTGGGTGAAAACAGTGAGAAGACTGAGAAGTACCTCTGGGTAGTTACAGAATACTCATGGGGCACACAACATGGGAGCACAGTCAATAATATCATAATAACTGTGCACGAACCCAGGTGGGTTATGGAAATATCGGAGAACACTTTATGAAGCGTATGTCTGACCACTATGTTGTACACCTGAAAGTAATACAAAACTATGTTGAATATAAACTGAAATTTAAAATTTGTTAAATTGCTGTCATTAACCTGATACCACCTTGGGGGCTGAGGATGAGATGTTACAGAGACAACTATGAGTGAAATGAGAAAATTTCCGTCCTTCCTCCTATGGGGAGGAGTGGGAGGAGAGGGTGCCTGGAGGGGTTGCGGACAAGAGAGGAGAATAAGTGGTTTTCTGTGGGTTCTCAGGGGTCCTACTCTTTCACCGCATCAGTTCCACAAACTCACAGTCTTAACACACAGAATTGAGAATGTAGGAATCAATTCTTCACACGGCATTGGGCCCAGGGCTTCTGGATGCGAGTCTACATGGTTTCCACGAGAAAGTCCATCACTGAGCTAAATGACAAGTTCTTCCTTGAGATCAGAATATAGAGGTTACTAGATTACTAAATCTAGTAAAATGCCACTTTACACAGATGCCTGCACTCCCCTAAGGGATCTGTGGATTTTGCATTCTTGATCTGGGCGATTTCCAAGGTTTCCCTTGTTTTGCGCACTTGGCCAGCACTAGTCCTGGACTCAGGACTGGACAGCTCCTTTCCCCTCTGCAGAAAACTGCTGGCAACTCTGGCTCTCAGGGCTATGCAGAGTCTTGGGAGAGAGTGGGTAATGGAGCCCCAGAGCAGTGCCAGCCGCCCCAGCAGCAGATAAACCCTAGGCGTAGGCTGGTAAAATGTCTTCACAGGATCATCAAACAGAAATCAAGTGACGAGGTCCTTGTCTGACCTCTCTGCAGGCTGGGAGGTTAAGCTACCCTGCTCCTTCATGAAATGGTGTTCTCACAGGGAAACAGCCCACTTCACCCGACTGGTAAACGCTTCACGATTGGGTCTTTCTGTGTGTCCTTCACGACAGATTTACTGAATGCTCAATACATGTTCCTAGAGGTAGTAGGAAAATGGATTTTGCAGTTTAAAGCAAGTGGCATGGAATTCTAGCAGATCAATGTACTCAGAGTTAAACTTTTTATCACAATTACAGAAAAACTAAGATTCAAGCAATGGGCTCAAAATAAGTTGTTCTTTAGTTTTCTGAGGTTATGGCTTGAGAATATTATCATTTCTGAAAATCTAAGACATAGGCAATGAGATTCTTTTTCTCTTCAACTGTTTATTTTTCTTCCACTGCTGGGATTGTGCCCAATAGCTAGTAAGCTATCTACACACCAAAGATTTTTAAATAACCCTATATAATACACTGCTGAAAATGAATATTTTAGTCTGAGAAGTAAATATATTTCATTTTAAATTTATGGTCTGAGGATAAGCTGGCTCTCAGCTTCTTCTTATACTTTTCACTATTTCCCAGAAACTTCCCAAACAAAGACATTGAAGAGAGACTTTTCAGAAAGAACTGAGTGAGTTATCAACTCAGTAAAGAAATGGGCAAAAGATATGAACACACTTCACTGGCAACCAAATGTTTGAAAACTTCCCCAGCATGAGTCCACCCCACCATAGGAGGCAGAAGGGGCTAACGCTCAGGCTGGTGACCTCGGCTCAGATGGCCAGCCTCGGCCAGGCAGAGCAGATGACCATCCGTTTGGACAGAGGCGGCTGCCTCCCGGATCCATGCCTCTGTTCCAGCCCTCGCTCTGCGTCGGGCTCACCTGCCTTGCTGGCCATTCCAGGAGCCACCCAGTCCCTCCTTTTGTCCACATTCAGCTGGAGTCGGTTTCTTTCACACTCAGCTAAGCAGCCTGGCTTGTGCAGCATGGAATGTGGAATGTGGGGACACCACTCAGACCAGATGCTGGACCTCAGATGGGCCTCAGTTTCCCACCTAATACCAGGAGCTGCTGACGCCAGCCTCTGTTTCACTGAGTTCTTGAAAAGAATAACTTGTAAAAACGCAAAAGTTCTTCAGAACTAAGTGACGTGGGCAAAACGAGTGTGTGTAACGTGTCTTTGAGTCGGGCATTTACTGGAAAGAAATGCGGATTTAAAAGGCAGAAAAGCAGCTGGGTACGGAAATGCAGCTCCAGTTCTTTGAGGCAGGTATTGGGCATCCCGCTGCACAGCAGCTGCCTGCATCTCAGAATCTGTGGGAACTCCTGGAAGACAAGTTATTTCCACAGACCCACTGGCGCCACCCAAAGCTCTGAGAAGCATTCCACTGGTCCTATTCCACCTGTCTGCTTCAGCTCCCTGCCCTGTGTCTTTTCTTAAGATGCTGGGATAACTGCAAACCTTGATCTCTTAAGAATTCATCTGTTCCAGTGTTTCCTTCTCACCGGCTGCAGCCCCAATCCCAGCATCCAAGGTGCAGGCCAGGGGTGCAGGAATTATATCATGAAGGCTGAGCCCAGAAGCAAAAGCAGCAAATTCAAGGACACTCTGAATGTCAGAGACCATTCTAAGCATGGGCTTAGAAGAAAAGGTCACTCACAGGGGAGAAATCTCAAAGGAAATCAGATGCAGGCCTCTGAAGAGTATCTCTTGGTGAAGACTTTCTTCTTAATCCTGTAAGGTTGAGAACATTACAGACAGCATGACACACCTTCATTTGCAAAGCAACCTGACAGCCTCGTGGTCCCTCACTGCAAACGTGTTGCAGATGGACAGAGAGCTCCCTGGGCCAACACAAGGGGAGAACGGAGCCTCCCCGTGCTCCAGGGCATTGAGCCAGAGCCAGCTGCTCGGGCCGAGTTAACATTTTCCTGCCAGTGTCAATGACTTGGAAAGTCAATTCTATTCTGCTTAGTCTTTTTCATCAGTTATAATACTCTGAACCCATCTTCTTTTCACACCTGCAGTGTAGAGAACATTCCATGAATCACCTGTCACCAGTCTGCCCTCGACATGTCTCCAGCGTGCACGGAGATGTAAAGCAAACACGGAGATCCCTTTTAGGGGATGGTGCTTCCCAAACAGTGTCTGTGTCTGGGCTCTTGTGAGGGAGACTGCAGACTTTCTGCTGACCCTGTGGAACCAGACACCTCTTACAGCAGGGGGAGGACGACTCTTCTCCAGCTCTGAAGCCTGGTCACCCTTCCTCACTCCTGGAAGGAGTGCCCAGCATACAAACTCACTGAGCATGTGTGGAATTAAGAGGAGAAAGACAGGCAGTGAGGAAGGTCTAGCCCCAGCTTCTCCCTGCAGCACAAAAGTGACCAGTTGGACACAGTTCCCCCAGGTTAGTCTCAGGTCACTGAAGGGGGTGGGGGTGCCCCGGCTCCAGGGTGGGGGATGTTGAGCACTCCGTGTTTGCCCTCAGCCTGGCACACCCCCACCCCGGGGCACAATAAAAGACCTCCACTCCATCAGAGATCGGCACTTTCTCTGCAGGGTTTTAAAATGTGTGCCACCCCTGAGCTTCAGCCACTGCACCTTTAAATGGCTTCCCTGCCCCTAGCCAGCGGGGAAGAGGCACGGGGCCCTGCTGCCCTGGCCTTGACCGCAGTGCCCACCGTGTGCCTGTAATGTCTATTTTACATAGCGTACCGGCGCCCACTCTGCAGCGCACAGCACAGAGACGGGCTCTCTAGACTGTACACAACTTCCGTTAGCTGTTTTTGATACCATCCCTCAATAAGACACAACTTTATTACCATCTCCAGCTGCCCTTTCCAATTTTAATGTTCTCACACTCTGCATCCCAAGAGGCCTCTTTCCTGATGAAGATGTTTACCTTAAACATAACTTCTAAGAGTCTAAAATATGATCATAAAGCTGTTAGCTAACACAGGGCCATTTAGCTTCTCCAAGGCAAAACTCATATGATTAATAAGTCTTTTAGGATATTCATCTTTGTGTAGCTTTCCTTTATCCCCTCTGTGAGGAGGACTTGTTATAGATTGTATCTTGAACCTACCAGGGCCACAGAAATGAAGTCTACCTGGCATTTTATTAGCCCAAGATTATGTTCATGATGGGAAAGGAGAAAAAACAAGTTAATTACAGGAGACTCGTAAAGTCCAAAGGTTTTCCTTCAGGCTGAAGCAGCAGGGATGCCTCAGCCTGGGCAAGAAACACGCCACAGGCTCCTGGTCTCCCCTCACGGCGCTCACTTCAGCCCTGGAGAGCCCAGGAGGTTCATGCTGTTTGAGAAGCCAACTCTGACAGGCCGCCTGTGGACTCGAAGTGGGTTTGCACCGTGGCTCTCATCCTTGAGCGCCTGTCAGAATCAGCCGGAGGGCTGGCTGGTTGAAACATACACTCCTGGCCCCACCAAATTTCTGGTTCCATCGACCTGGATCAGGGCCGAGAATCTGCATTTCAACCCGATTCCCAGGGGTGATGCTGCTGCTGCCAGTCTTGGGCCACACTCCAGAGCCACCGGAGCGCCAGGACGGGTCGCTGTTCAGACACTCTGAGAGCCAGTGAACACAGGCGCCCACGGGCCTCAGTCCCGCTGTTCCTCGGGCTCCTGGCCCTGATGTGAGCCCCTGTGCTGGAGAGTCCAGTGTTCCCCGGATGGGCCCTGGGCCCATTCCCTTTGACCTCAGGGCCAAGTGCTGTCCATGCAGCAACCCCCACGCCATGAGGCCGTGGCTCTGGGCCTGTCCTCCCGCTGCCAGGACCAGTGATGTAACTTCTGGGCCCCTCGTTAGAACACTATTAAGAATTTCAGTACAGTGACAACAGGGCATGAAACCAGACACACACCTTTCTTCCCAGAGCTTGGTCCTTGGGCCCCCACAATCCCAACCGGTGAGTTCTGGTTCTTCCTGCTGCCTTCACACAAGAACATGCCCTCCCTCCACACCAGGCCCACCTCCTGGACTCCACTAATTCTGCTCCTCAAAAATGTGGAGTTGGCATATTTTTGAAGGAAAATTTAAAAACCCATAAAAATTATAAAGTGCAATATTTTTTATTACAAATTTTTTGATACAGCCATTGCACTCCAAGGGACTTACTTGTCCTGCAGCAGATAGATTTCTGGAAGTGCTTACACAACACTCAAAAAGTGGTCAAAACAATGCATACAACTTAAATTTGTCTATCAATAGCAGTGAAAGAATAAGGCAGATGTATAGATAATGACAAGGAAGTATACCCAAGATATACACATATAAAAAGCAGTTAAAATTGCATGTGTGTTAGTACATGAACAGAAAAAAGTCAGAAAATCTACACAACAAATTGTTAGCCGTCACCACCAGGAATTTTGACTTTACAATGTATATGCTCTAAAATTAAACTTTTTTATGACTTATTATTTCTGAATATATGAATAACTAAAAAAAACTTAAGACCCCCATCAAAACTGTTTTCATCCAAAAACCTTGACCTCTGGCCAGACTTTGTCCAGCCCCTCTGCCTCCCAGCCCCATCCCCTCCACAGTGTCCTGCGTCCCTCCTGCAACTCTCCGCCCGGTGCCATGAAACCTCCAGGGCCCCAATCGAAAGAAGACGACAGCTCAGTCTGCTTCCTCTAACTCTGTTCAGTTCTACTCAGAAGTGAGCTCCCGTGAAAGCCTAATAAAAATGCTGGAAGGAGCCCTGGTTGGTGTAGCTCAGTGGTTGAGTGTGGGCTGTGAACCAAAGGGTCGCTCGTTCAGTTCCCAGTCAGGGCACATACCTGGGTTGCAGACCAGGTCCTCAGTGGGGGTCACAGGAGAGGCAACCACGCATTGATGATTTTCTCCCTATCTTTCTCGTCCCTTCCCCCTCTCTAAAAATAAATAAAATCTTTAAAAAATATACTGAAAGGAGAAGTATTTATGAAATGCTTTGTAAATTTATTGGCTTGTTTGGGTTTCACGCTGAGGTAATTGATGTATTCTTATTTTCACATTTGTATTTTTGGGAACGTGATACCCACCTGACCCTCAAAGTCAGAAGTGTGTCAGCTGTACCCCAAGTTGAATATTTATGTTGACTAAAGGCCTCCAGCCTTCCCACCTCCTGAGGGGCTAAACCACTCATTCCTCTTCCTCACTCTGACTCAGAATGATAGTTAGGTGAGATACCAGGGTAAGTAATGCTAGCTAACAACAAACTCCCACATTTCAGCTGATGCGCGATCACCGACCGGCAACGACCGCGGAACGCTGCGGATGGCTCATCGACACATGAGAAATGAACATACACAGAAATGGGCAATTTTCTGTGGAGAAGTAGGGACAGAGTGGCCACCCTCTCTGGGGGAGGGCACGCGTTCTCCTGTCCCAGCAGGCTTTTTATTGGGTTCGTTTGTACAAGAATTCAGGTAAAGCCCATTACTCATTGCAGGGAAGTAAGGATCAAATAACAAGGAACCCTGAAAGCCTACTTTGAGTCAGGGTCAAAGAGCTGTAAAACTTTGAGGAACTAACTTACTTCCTCCTTGGACTCTTCTCATTCAACTGGGAGCATTCTAAACAAAGCAGGTTTCACAGGATTTTACATATTCTTTCTTAGGCCTGATCACCCAGGGAACCCACCCTTTCTAGTACAGGCCTGCACCACCCTGTCATTGTTTCAGGCTTAGGTGGAGCAAGGGGAACTAAGGCAACCCAGAGATAAGGAGATTTTCTAGTAGCTGGAATGAGCACTCAGGTTTTATCAAAGCCGAGGGGTGAGGGTCCATCATCCCCTTTTGCCGTAGCCCCCAAAGTCCTTTCTTGGGGCCTCCCACGTGATTGTGCCTGTCTTAGGTCGTTCCCCTCTTGGGGGATCTTACCCGTCATTGGCTAACCGACCAAGCATTGGGGACCAGGCAGGGTGAAGTAAAAAGGAGCAGAAGCGGAGCTCCTGCCAGGAAGATAAGCTTTTGTCTCCTTGCTGGCTTAAGGTTCCAAGGTCGTTCCCTCAGCCTTAGCCTTGGTGGGGGTTACAGCTTCTGATACCAGGCAGGGCGGTTCCCAACATTCAGTGGCTTAATGCAGAGATTTATTTTTTATTCAACCAGGTCCAGTGTTCATGTTCCTCAAGTACAGACAGCTTTGTGCTTGTCACCCAGGGTCCCAGGGACCCCACCTTCTGGCTCTGGCCTCCATTGTGCCCGCAGCACTGGGAGAGGGGAAGCATGGAGGCTCCACAAGTGGTTTTACAGGCCGGGCCTGAAGGCGAGAGTGAAAATCTCAGCCTTTTGGCCACAGAATTTGGCCTCTTAACCCCACCTCACTGTGTGGGGGGACTGGGGTAAGTGGCGTGGCAGCCAGAATAAGGGCCCCCAAAGATGTCACATCCTGATACCAGAAGCCTGGTTCTATGCTAGATGCCAGAAAGGACTTGGCAGGTGTGATCAGGTGAAGAAGATTCGGTGATTGTCCTGGGTTCTGTGGGCAGGCCCAGTGAAACCAGAGTGTCTGCCCACATCAGACAAAGGAGATGTGGCAACGGAGCCAGTGTCGGAGTGAGGGGCTTCAGGGTGGGAGATGGAGCCCCCACTGAAGGGCACAGTGGCCCCTGGAAGCTGAAAGAGGCAAAGGGACGGACTCTCCTCAGAAGCCCCGAGAAGGACCAAAGCCCTTATGACAGCTGGGTTTCAGACTGCTGACCCCCAGAACTGCGAGAGAGCAAGCCTGTGCTGTTTTAATCCACTGAGTTTGTGGCCGTTTGTTATGGCAGCCACAGGACTAATAATACCAGGGGTCTAGCTATGTGCCAAGAGCAAAATGCAACACAATCTGGCAAATAATAGTCCCCTTTTCCTCAGTGGATCCACTCACTGCACCCTTTCTGTTGCCGCTGTCTCTGTTCAAGCTCGCATGGCCTCCTCTGGCCCACCGCCTGGCTGCCCTCCCGCTGATTTTTATCTCATGCCAATGTCTGTCCCACTCGGATGCCAGAGTGGTTTTCCTCAGTTATGGGTCAGATTCTGTCAACCCCTTCTCAATGGCTCCTGTAGTTCCCCAGAAGAAAGTCGAAAATTCTTAGCCTGGCGTTCTAAGTCCTCTGACGTGGCTCCTGCCTGCCTTTCCATCCTCACCCTCCCTGAGGTCCAGGGCACCAGTGCCCAGGAGCAGAGGCAGGAGATGTGGGGGCAAGAGGCTTGCTTAGGGGCTGGCAGCCGGCCTGGGGCTCCCCCCTTCCTCGCCCTGTTTCCCTCAGGCACTACCTCCTGTCACGTGGAGAAAAAGCCAGGGAAGGGCCTTCCAGTTGTGAGGAGAGTGTCTGAGAAAAGATGCCTCCCCTACCCGTAAGTACACCCCAAAGGGATTTGTTCTGAGTCCAATAATGAAAAGGGCAGGCCCCACAGTAATGCGCATCAACTCCCGTGGCCACCTGGAAGTAAGCCAACTGGCTCAGCATGCCAGCTTGGACCGTCGCCCCTGCCATCAGGCCACCGCACTGAACTCCTGTGTGAAAGCTGGCCCATGGCATCCTGGCAATGAGATGCCTGACTGTCCAGCAGGCAGACACAGGGGGCTTTGAGGACTCCGGCTTGGAGCTGGACTGCTTCTGAGCACAGTGAAGACAAACTCAGGTGAGCCTGAAAGGCAGTCATGTCCGCTGTGACAACCTGATGCCCGTGTCTTCACCGCCATCACTCCCTCGGACACCCTGAACTCTGGACTGTGCCTTACACTCTGTGTGCCTTTCCCCTGACCCACAGGTGGCAAAGACAAGGCCCATGGGCCGAATCCAGCCCTCCACCTTGTTTTATCCAGCCCGGCACCGTGTTTCTACCCGGCAGCAGCACCGAACTCTCACTTAGCTGTTAAGGAGTAGTTACATTTACACAGTCCTACAATTACATGCGGCCTTTTGAAGGCCACCGCGAGGCTGATGTGGCCCCCAGTGAAAATGAGTTTGACACCCCTGCCCTAACCCCTGTTGTTTCTAAATGACAAGATCCTCAAGTCAGTCCTAACATGTAAGATCTCAGATGTGTGGAATTTAAAATATGTGTTTAAATAATTTCAGAAAAAAATTGATAAAGGGGGAAGGTACAGGAAAAATCACATATAAGTCTACCAACTTACTGCTATCATTTTGATATATTTCATTGAAACCATTTTAGCCTGATTTTAACACAACGTCATACACACAACTTCACATCTGGCTGCAATCCTCCCAGACACCATTTAATGGCCTTGTAACAGCCCTTCCAGTAAACTCTCTGCTACCCACCAAACTCCTCCCTATTTTTGGATGTTTGAGCTATGCTTCATTTTCTCCAGTTCCCAAATAAAGCTTTAATGGCTATATCTTTTTTCATTTTTAAAAATCATTTCCTTAGACCAGATTTCTAAAAGAGGGATTTCTGGGTCACAGTGTATGAATATACGTAGGGAATGACATATTTTGGTCAAACTGCATTTTAAAAAGTTGTACCAGTTTCAAGTACAACAAATAAAGGAAAAGAATATGAGGGATTGAAATAGGCTCATTTCATATAAATATTTAAAAATCATTTCCTGTCTTGGCTGGTGCGGCTCAGCTGGTTGGAGGGTTGTCTCACACACCAAAGAGTTGCAGGTTCGGTCTCAGGTCAAGGTGCCTACAACCGGTGTTTCTCTAACTCTCTCTCCCTCCCTTCCTCTCTCTAAAATCAATAGTAAAAACAGTTTCCTCAGGTAAGGATTAAAAAACTTGTTTCCAATATATTTTGTCACGTTAATTGGCAAGAAAGAAAACAGCATTTGGGAATTGAAAGGAACCTCAAATCTAACCCAATGCTCCCCAAATTTAGCTGCAGATCAGAATTACCCAAGGAGTCTTTTAAAAATATGAGTTCTCCTAAAGCTTGAGAAGTGGTTGTTTTAGGCCTGTAGTGAAAACTGCACAAGGAACGTGGGCAGTGGAGGTTTTGTCATTTCGGAAAACAAGGGAAGCTATGAAAGACCAATGTCATGTGTCAAAAGGACTCAGGGACCAAGTTGAAGAAGGTGCCACTGGCCAAAGAGAGGAATCCTAAGAATAAGAATTGCAATGGATTCAAGCGCATCAAAAATGCTAAAATCCATGTGGTTAAAATGATACTAAAAATAATAAAACCTCACTGGTCACTTTGGAGGATGCTAGTGATGTCCCAACATCAAAATGCTTCTGAAGACTAAAGGCAGCGCTTAGGCTACCCTACCTTTCCTGTCTGACCACACCACGGACAAGCAGATGGGAGCGAAGGGAGTTTCTCTGTGTTACCTCCACTGATACTTGCAAAGGGAGTGAAAAATGGAGGGTGTCACCATTGACCGTAATGAACTGAGGGGCACAGGCAATGGTCATCCGTGGTTGCCAAGGTCACAACAAGAAACACGACCAGACATTATGTGCCCCTAATGGAAGGGTACACCACCTCTTACGAAGTGCTCTTGCCAAAGTTTTTGAACCTAAATCAGATCAAACTTCTGGATCAAATTACTGCCTTATAGAAAATAAACATTTTGGGGGCAAGGAGTCACTCAACAAAATCCAGACTGTGGGGAAGTCTTCAGGACAAAAGAACAGTTTATTCAACAAAAAGATTTAATGGGGAAAAATTAAATTGAGGGACACTGGCCCTGGCTGGTATAGTTTAGTGGATTGAGTGCAGGCCTGTGAAGCAAAGTGTCGTGGGTTCTATTCCCAGTCAGGGCACACGCCTGAGTTGCAGGCCAGGTCCCCAGTAGGAGGCGTGCAAGAAGCAACCACACATTGATGTTTCCCTCTCGTTCTCCTTCCCTTCACCTTTCTCTAAAACTAAATAAAATCTTTTAAAAAATAAAATAAAAATAAACTGAGGGACACCAATGGATTAAAAGTTACCTAAGATCCATATTAACCAATCATAATGCGGGATCCTTATCTGGATTTCAATTTAAACTTAAAAAAAAAACATTTTTATAAGGCAATTGTAAATTTGTAAATGACTGGATTTTTTGTATTAAGGGATCACAATTATTTCTGGTGCGCAATGGTATTGTGGATTTTTAAAAGTATCTTGTAGAGAAACCTGAGATATACAATTAAAAATAAAATGTTGAATTTATACAGACTCAAGTGGCCATGAAGGTGTTTCTTTGAGGCTGGGTAATGTATTCAAGGGGGTTCGTTACACTCTTGTATATGTTTGAATTTTCCACAATTAAAAGGAATTTCATGTATTTCAGGCCCGAGGCTCCACCCCAGACCTGCTAAACCAGGACCTCAAAGGTGGGGACTTGGAATCTGAGCTCTGACAGTTCCCACATGAATCTGCTGTCACTGGTCTGTGGACCAGTGTCTGGCGAACAGTGATTTGACTGACTCACAAGGAAACTGAGGCTCGAAGACAGAACGCTTCTTGCTCAAGCGCACATGCTAATTTCTGGAAGAAGCCAAGTTGCCTGACTCTGGTACAGAGTCCTCTTCAAAATAGCAGGCAGGTGCCCTAGCTCCTGAATGGATTCCCTTACTGGGCAACATGGTGCTTTGACCCAGTTCAGATGCATGCTTCCAGAAGGTGCCCTGGGGGTCTGGGACCTCTCTCTGAAATCAGTCCCATGGGGCTGCCTGATCCGTGAGGACCTCACTGTCTATTATGGCAAAGGAGGGGGACTTCTGAGTCACACTTGCACACAAGAACTCAAGCTTAAGACCTCCAATGTTATTTCCAAACTAGATCATACGCGGAGACCACAAACCTCCCCCAGCTGTCCCCCAGTATTTACCACCCAACAAAATCTCCCACAGCCTCAGCCTCTTCTCTGAATGTTCCTAGTACCTCTACGCAGATGGAAACCGGAATTCCCGATGCTGGCAAAGGTACAGTGAAACACTCACTCCCCGACATTAAACAAGGTCTAAAATAGTACATTTTTGGAAAGAAAGTTGACAACATGTATCACATGAATTTTTAAATGTTTATGTTCTTTGACCCAAGAATTCCATCTCTGAGAATCCAAAAATTTTTTAAAAGAATGAAAACAAAAATGCCATGCATAATGATGTTCATCAAACTGTAATTTAGAATAAAGTAAAAACAATGCAAGTTTCTAAGAGGGTCTTGGCAAAGTATAGTAAATGATGGTTTGTTGCCATTAAAGTTGTATTTTCTGAAAGTTTGTGACCTGGAAAGCTAGGTCCATCAGGTGCCCCCTGCCTGGAATCCAAACCTCCAGCAGGACAAAGGCTGAAGACAGCTGAAGCTGTGACCCTCCCTGGTGGGGACCTGGCCAGACTGCCCACTGCCGGACTTGGGCTCCCTCTACCCGAAGCTCTCATCTCCTGGCCATTCCCACATCTGGCTTTCCAGCTGTCCTGTCATTCTCTGAGTCTCCACAGGCTTCCACTGAATCCCTTTTTGCTTAACCTAGCTCGAGATGGTCTCTGTTGTTGTGCCGAAGGACCCTGGCACACCTAACTCGCCCACTCACCAGATCACCGGACTGCAAGACAGAGTTGCCCAATCACAATATGAAGGAGGTTTCCAGAGTACGTTCAGTGGAACCCGAGCCTTTGGAGATCAGCTACATTTGGGAAATGTGACATAATGTCTCCTACACAGGGATACACAGTACACATTTGCAGTTCTAAGACTGCTGTGAAGAAGGCTTTGTAGCCGCATTTCCCCCATTTACTTGACCACATCTTTTTCCAAGTAACACCTACAGGGCAGTAGGTAGTAGAGCAGTGGGTGGTACTAAAGGTAGGAGAGGATGCTTTGTCGTCTACACCAGGGGTCCCCAACCCCCTGCTGGGTCCATGACCTGTCAGGAACCTGGCTGCACAGCAGGTGGTGAGCTGCTGCCCAGCCAGGGAAGTTTCATCCGTATTTACAGCTGCTCCCCATCACTCACATTGCCACCCGAGCTCTGCCCCATCAGATCAGGGCTGCATTAGATTCCCACAGGACAGTGAACCCTACTGTGAACTACGCATATGAGGGATCTGGGTTGTGTGCTTCTTGTCAGAATCTAATGTCTGGTGATCTGAGGTGGTGCTGAGGCAGTGATGCTGCTGCTGGGGAGGGGCTGCAAATACAGATCATCATTAGCAGAGAGGTGTGACTGCAGAGACCAGAATAAGTCAATTGTTAAAGACTCCTATCGAAACTCTTATCAGTGAGTGACAAGTGACAAGCTGCATCTGGTGGCAGCTTTAAGTCTGAATCTGACACTTTAGTCCACACGTGGCCCACCCATTATTTTATTTACCACTTCTGTCCATGCCTCTTTTCCACACTGTGCACTTCTGTCAGTTTTGGTTAAGTTCACATGCTAAGCCTAAATTGTGGTGAGTTGTGTAATTATTTCATTATATATTACAATGTAACAATAAAGTACACAATAAATGCAATGTGCTTTAATCATCCCAAAACCACCCACCCCTCAACCCCAGTCCCTGGAGAAACTGTCTTCCACTAAACTTGTCCCTGGTGCTGAAAAGGTTGGGGACTGCTGGTCTACAGTTTATAATTCCCTCACATACCAGCCTAAGAGCAACAAAGGTGCTATGTCCTATTGTTTACATTAAGAGTCAGAGTAAAGTTAATCTTAGGATGAACTAAATTTAGCCACTGCCAACAGTGGGCATGGGGTGGGGGAACCACTAGCTAAAAAGATGAGAGGTTGAATTATTAAGTTCGCCAAAAAGTTCACTTAGTTTTTTCCATACGATGGCTCCGGTAGTGCTTAGTTGTCTTTTAATTTCATTCTAAACAACTCTGTTAAATTGTATTGTGACAGCTGTCCTATTCAGGGCACACTTAAAAGAGAAACATCAAAATTAGTAAACTTTTGTGCAGCCATTTTAATATTAGAGAGAGAAGATATGCAACATTTTTGCAACACTATGCTTTATTTCAAGAAAGGTAAAAACGCAACTGAAAAAAATATTTGTGCAGTGTATGGAGAAGGTGCTGTGACTGATCAAATGTGTCAAAAGTGGTTTAGAGGTTTCTTGTACTATTGACATTTTGGCCAAGTAATTCTTTGCTGTGGGGCTGTCTTATGCATCGGAAGATGTTTAGCAGCACCCCTGGCCTCTACCCACTGGAAGCCAACAGCAGGAGACAACCAACATACCCAAAATGTCCAAATCAATAAAGTTACTGATAGAAATGAAAAATATGTTACTTTACAGAAAAAACTACATGGACTCTTTGGCCCACCCAGTGTTTATCAGGAAGCTGCTGTGCGCCCAGGTCCGAGCCACTCACTCACTCAATCCTGTGTAGTCCTCACGGCCAACATCTTCCCAACCAGCCCCCTGCTTCTTCTCCGGCCCCTCCCCCATGCTCTGACACAGGGGCCGGGGAGATCCGCAAGTCACCCACTTCCTTGCTTAAAACCTGTAAGTCCTGCTAGTCTCTCACGCCAACCTTTCCCCTCCTCACTGGACTACAGCTACAATGACCATTTTTCATTCCTCAGCACACCACTGTCCCCCCTAAAATGTCCATTGCTGTGGTCCCCTCAGTGTGCAGCACCCAGTGCCCTGTAGCCAGCACCACCCATTACCCAGGTCTCAGTTCACACCACACCTGCAGGAGGCCGCCTGACACCCTATCTAAAAAGGTAATCCTCGCCCACTTGGTCTTTTTTCCCCCACTGCATTTTACCATCTGAAATAATCTCACTTGATTTTGTCTGGCTCCTCCTTTTAGCATGCACATTCCATGACCAAGGACTAACCAGACTGTCCTGTTCCTCATCACAGATTCCCAGCACCCAGAACAGTGTCTGGTGCATAGCAGACGCTCTGCTTGATGACCCTGGAAAGTGGATGGCACACTCCTGCTGCAGATGACACAATGGACTCAAGAGTGCCTCTGGTTAAGCAACTTGACTGAGGCCACACAGCTGCGAAGTGACTGGAACCCGTGCTTAGAAGGCTGAAGGGAGTCCCTGGATCTTCGGAGTACAAGTATCATTTTGATCAGCTGGCCAAGTCATGTTGGGCCACAAAATACCAAGGGCTAGGATTTCAAGGAGGCACTCAGCTTCCGTGAACTTTCTCCCTTTCAAGCCTTGTGGGAGCTAATCCAGATTTATTAAATAGGATCATGGTCAGAAATTTGTCTTTAAAAATCACATTCCACCCAAAATATCCCTGAGGTTTGACAACTACCTTTTCATATATGAGATTATGGAAGTGGTAACAGCTAATATTTCTCAGCCTGCTTGCCCCAGTCTCTTTGTGCACTGGGCAATGTTTTGGCCAAAGTAATCAGCACAAATTAATTAGAGAGAAACATCATTTAAGCCAAGATTAAACAGTTTATTTATCATATTTACCTTGTCTGCAACATAGTCTGCAAGGAAAGAACTAAAAGCTTCAGAGAAAGTAGGGAAAGAAAAAAGCATGACGGAATCCGAAGAGGTAAGGGGAGCAAGGCAAGTCCTCCTTTTTCTCTGAAGTATGTTATCTCCTCCTCCATTTGCATCAGAAGGGTCTGCTGCACCAGAAGAACCACCTTCCACACAGACATTAAGGTGCTCTGCAAGGTCCTCCAGGATCCCCAGTGAGTGCATGTAAGCACACATCAAGGTAAAATGACAGAAGGCCAAAGTTTAGGATAAAGAGGGACAGGAATTAGCATACTCAAGTACTTGAAGGCTTCCCCTCACCCCGCCATCATCCAAGGGATACAAGGACGTAAGAGGTACAAGGAAAGCTATGAGGTGGTGATCTGCATAGCTATGTAGTCTGAATCCCACTATGACAGGCTACGGCACTCAAAGAGAATCACGACTCTACTGGGCAGGGTGGGACCAGTTGCAATTGTTAATGATGAACATCAGCTGTTCTAGAAATATGCTGAACAGACCTAGGCAGCTGAAGTCTCCAACTTATCACATTATAAACTGAAACACACAGTAGGCAGAATGATTCTTTATCTGAGCTCCAAACCTCCCTCATTCTTCATACATTGTCAGCTGGGTTTTATTACATAATAAACAAAATGAAGACCACACTGTTTCAGTACAAAATACATGCAAATAAAAAATAATCAGAGGTTTTGACACGTTTCTGTCAGCGAGAACAAGTAAAACCATCATTCCCTGCTTCAAGATTTTCTCTAACATATGCCTGCCATTTAAGTAAAATTAATCATGCTTTTAAGGCAATCAGTTCAGAATTAAACCAGTATCTTGAGAAGTACTTGAGTGAGATTTCTGCTTGTCATTCTCCCATATGTACAGTGTTTGGTACAGAGCTGGACATGCTGCAGATTGTTCTGGGGAGAAAACATTCTTAAAATAGAATATATCAGAAGTCAAGGATAAGCATCCTATGAAACACCCAGGGCACACACATAGGTGGTCTTGAAACTTAAGAGTTAAAATTCACATTAGCTAAATGTTGTGATTAGAGAATATAAAGATAAAAAATCTACTTATAACACCTTTCAGTTTTGATGGCTTACTATATTCCATGATAGAGGCTTACATTAGGCCCAGATAGTTTCATTTCCCAGAAGTAAATGAAGAATTTGACAAATCCTTTATTAAAATGTTAGCACGGCCAAAAACCATCTGAAAAGCACTTTCCTAAATGCTTTTAATAAACTGCTCACCCCAGTAGCAACTGAACGGCAATAAAACAAAATACGCGGAAGAAAACTCATCTAATGCACTTCGCACACTAGAGCTGTCCGGCTGCTCGGGCAGAGTCAGTGTGCAGTGCTGCTGCTTTTCCATTTCGGTGTTTCGGCTGGATGGAGACTAAGTAATGTTTTTAATCAAACTTTTGTTCTTCCAAATTCATGTTTGTGCAGTTTCCAGAGCTTCACAAATGTCCTGAGGACATTACTGCAAAGCTATTATTTCTGAGAATTTAAAGTGTTGTTTCCTTTTCAAATTCTATAGTTTTAGCTTTCTCTTTTATGGTACAGTTCTTATTTGTGTCATCTGAAAATAAAAATTTTAACTTGCAAAATACACACACTGTAAGTTCAATTACACATTATTAACCTTTTTAGTCTCCTCTCAGGATACTACTCTGTCCATTCATTTTGTGAAAACTGTACATTGCTCTTCAGCTCTGATAATTGGTAGAGATTTTTCTTTTTTGACTTTGGACTTGGACAAAATAATCCCATGCAGTGTATTTCATACTATTCTCCAGGTTCTTTCCGCATTGCGGAAAAGTTTATTTCAGTGTGCAATAAACTGGAATATCCCCAAATGTAAGTTTCCAAAATCTGTTAACTACAAACTGGGTACAAGAAAGTATCTTTTAAAGGTACCACCAATGCTGTGGAATTGTAGTGTTACTCTGTTTTAAAAGATGTTCCCATCATTAGTTTTCAGAAACATTGAATGCTTATGAACTTTAACTTCTACTGCATGACAACAGCGTGCCAGTGACTTGTGATTTTGTCCCTACAAAAAACACACAAGGTTATTACCCCATTTTATATGTGAGAAAATAAGATTCCAAAAGATCACACAGTGAGGAATATGAGCTGGTATTCAAATCCAAATATGACTCCATAGCAAAATGAGTATCTACCTAATCCAAACACTGAGTTTACCAAATGCCAAAACATTAGTTCCCTTTCCATCAGGCAATAAATAAAACTAACAAAGCATTTGTGTATGATCATTAACAGTAATATAGTACAATTTCAAAATCACAGTTTGCTTTGCAAATATACTTTGAACTCCATGCTATGAAGTGTTGAAAATTAAATTATATTATACATAACCATTCAAGAGAACACAGCATAAAAAGTGATAAAAATGGTAAAGAAAGTGCTGTAGAGTAATTGGCATATACACTTTGTTTTCTTTTGAAGGTTTTACTCAGAATAGAAAACACCTATGTGCCATTTGGGACAAACCCTTCTTGAGTCCTGTAAGGACTTACAGAAACTTGAAGGAAAATGTAGGCTTTAAGAAAGAACCAGTGTGCATGCTACCACGCAGAGGGGCCTCGAGGACATTACATTACGCTAAATGAACTGCGCCAGTCACAAAAAGATACCGTGTGATGCCACTTACGTGAGGTATCTGGAGCAGCCGAACGCACAGAAAGCAAGATGGAGGTTGCCAGCCGGGGGTGGGAGGAAGAGAGAAAAGGGAAATTTAATAGACGAAGACCCCATTTTGTGAGCTGAAACACTACGGGGACTGGCTTCACAACGTGAATGCACTCAGCACTGTTAACTGTACACCCAGAAGTGGTTATGATGGTAAATGTGGTTATGAATATTTTACCACAATTAAAAATAAAAACAATTTAAAGGAAAAATGAATTATTTTTAACATATGATGTTGTCGTTATGCTTTAAAAACAAAACATTTAAATACATAATAGGTTAACATTTGCAGGTTGATGGTCATTGATTCTACTATTGTGTATATTTGAAATTTTCCTCAGTGAAATAAAATATAACAAAGTAACTCTTTTAAAAAGGGGCAACCAATAAGGAAACAAAATTCCCCAATCAAGAAAATAAGCTATCATAAAAATATTTTATTATAGTTCGAACATGTAAAATGTAATAGCATTTTAGCCACAGCTGATAAAGGTTAACACACCACCTATTTCACTTGGAAGAAAGCTGCCGAACACTAGCCCCGGTTTACTGGGCTTGCATTAGGAAACTACATGGAGAAAATTACGTAAGAGTCTAAAGTTTGCTAAGAAAACGTATTTTTATTCAAGTAACCAAAAGTCAAAACAAAAACAACAAAAGGCAAGTTCTACAACCTTCTCCTGTAACTGCATGGTCTCCATGCAGAAAAACTATGAAGTGACACTCTGAAAAGCAGGCCCACAGTCAACTGTGTCCTCACACCAAGAGTAACTAAATGATGGGGTCAACTCACCCCCAAAAAATTGTCTTCCAGTAGAATATTTCAGCTGAGCCAATTTCAACAAACTTATTCTCATTTCCAAAAAATTGTCTTTCCTGATATTTAAAATCACCAAAGATAAAATGTACAACAGCTTGTTGAAGTAAAAAGAGAAATCGTAAGTACCCCAAACATAATTTACATGTGAAAACGAATGAGGACATTTTATCTACAGATCTACAACACTAAATAAATAACCAATTACACACAGCATCCAGGTACACAAAGCTCCATGAGGCAAGCACCGAGTGATCAGGGGCTTGCTCACCGGTGGGCAGGGCTCACTCTGACCAGCAGCACTTCCCCCAGGGTCTGCTTTGTACATTATCTAGGGCCTGGGACATCGATAACAAAAATAAGGAAAAGCCAAAAGGATAATGAATTAAACACCCCTAAACCCTATTATAAAACACGCATATGAAATATGAGTAAACCAAGCTCTGCGTTTTTTAGTTACATGTCCTTTAAACTTATACTAGTGCTTTCATTAGTACCTATAGTGAATTTCCTGTAATTAGATTTCCCATTAAAATAGAAGAGGAAAACAAAGAAAAAAAAGTTCTTATTTCTTAAATGTACAGTCTTAGAAAAGAGGTACTACTTCTTTTTAAAAACAATTTTCTCTGCTAAAAAACAAATCATACTGTTGTGGTCATCTGAGAATAGGTTAAGCTGTTTTGGCAAACAGATTAATTTGCTCTCATTTTTAATTATCAAAATGATAAACTATTATCACGGCCATATAATTTTTCAGAACTTACACCACCATGGAGGCAAATATGTGTAGAATATTTTCAATAAACCTAAATCAGATCACAACTGAAATATCTTAAAATATATTTTCAAGTGCTTAAGAATATTCAAGTTTTGGGAAAAAAAAATACAAGAATTTCCTCCTTCTGAAATTCTTTAATTAGGATAAAAAGCTCAGGGTAAGCCCACAGGAATGCTCTGCAATAAAGAAAAATTAGGTCAGTGTATAGTAACTTCTGCAAACTTTAGCTTAAAAGCCAAGAACATTCTGAGCCAAGTAAGAGCCTTCTCCAGGGCCAGGGCTCTTTGTTCAGTTCTTTAATCGCTAAGTTCTCAACACGTTACAGTTCCAAGATGTTCGTACACTTACTAACAGTAATAAGTAATTATGTCAAAAAAAGAAAATTCCCAAACATGATTCTTTCAATCATAGATCTCTCTTTGGCAAGAAATAGACCACCATTTACTTACATTTTCTCTCTCCTGTAGAAGAGAGCGAGATTAAATAGTAATTAACTGGATAAGAAAACCCTGTTTGTGAACGTTAGGTTAGAGGGCAGAGGGCTTACACCACTCTTTTTGTACGAGCACTAGACAACAGAGGACGTCCTTGCATGCAGCCATGGCAGAAGACAGTAGGTGTTCACCACTGGGCCAGAACAGGGCATTTCCTGCAAACAGAAGGCCCTGCCTGTGAACAGATTAGTCAGCCTGTAGAAATTCTGTCATCCAATTAAGAGTTTTTTAAGACAGGAAACATGAATAATATGCTATTATAAAAATATGGTAGAATATTTCCCATGAAAATGTCATAGAATCCATGGAGAATTAAACAGGCTTACTTTAGATATTTTCTCATTAAGTAAAATTGAAAATAACCTATCTAACAATATTACTTGCAATTCCAGAAAAAAACAAAAAAAAACAATGCAACCTAATACGCACATTAACAAACTTCAGAGAATACCTATTCTATCACCCTAAGCAATCCCCACCACCCACCCAAAAGGAAGCTGGTCTTACCCACTGTGAGTTAACATTGCTCACTGTCTCTGGATCCACATCAAAAGAACTGCTAAATCCCATTGCAGTAAAAAAAAAATGCTACAAATAAGCAACCAAAAGTGACCTAATAATTTCTACTCACTCCTACTTCTCTGTGATATCTTTTAAGAGAGAACGAAGCAAGCATTCCTTGCAACTTGACTGGCAAAATCTTTACCTGACTGATTTCGAAGGCTATAATAGATACCAGAGTTACGGAATGCCCAAATCAGCAGCAACTCAAACATTATTATTTTTGCAAAGAAAGGTAATTATGTAATGCTCCATCCTCCCAGGTAATAAACTGAGAATAAAACCGTGTAACTTTAAAAATTGCTATATTTGTAGGTTTTAAAAACTAGCACCAAATGTTTGTGTTTATTCTAAGCAACATTTAGAAGTTAACATTTCCTAACAATATGGACAAACAAGAGAGTGAATAATAACAGAAAAATCTCCAAACAATACTGCATGTTGATAACCACTAAATAAAATAATCTAATCGGCTCATTTCTAAAGCTATTGTAGGTTTGCCCAGTTTGGAAATGGCATGCCTCACTGCTGAGTTAATACACCTAACTCCCCCAAAGTGTGTACAGCTTATTTTATTTTGTGACTAGGCAAACAACTTGAAAAGATGTTTTTAAAAAGCAAGCTAACACCAAACTACCTACTATTGGAATAGTTTTCTCCTCTTTCTCTGAAGGAGAATAAACACCACCAAACCACAGTATGAAGTGCCTAAAAGAAAAACAGGCAGATTCAAAAAGAGTAGCATCAGTTCAAGTCCACACAGCCCTTTAATCCATTACATTTATAGCAATATTATGATTGGTATCATACAATGATTCTTATTTCTTCCTCAGACTGCAACCATTTTTTCCAATTGTATAACAGATTTTAACTCTACAAATGTTTAAATCAACTTCTGCACCTTGAATTTACAAATCACTGGATGTTAAGTTTCCTTAACTGTTTCATTTTTAAATTTTAATTTAAGCTAAAATTAAATCTAAAAAAAAAAAAAAAAACAACAAAAAAAACAAACTAACCAAAAAACCCCCAAAGGTTCTTTAAACAGAACCTTGTAACATACACATGTGAGCAGCAGGGTCTGAAGACAGCCTACAGAGGGCTACTGGGGGCAACTACCAAACAACAAATTCTGTAGCCAACCCTTGTTAGAAAACTTCTCTTGTAAGTAAACTTCTTTCATGATCAATGAAAAATCAAAAGATGGAGATTTAATCTTCCCTGAATGATAAGTACTTGCTCAGGACACAGGCTGAGTATACTGAAATTATATTGCTTCTTTTAAAAAAGAAAAAAATATTTTAGGTAGCCATTCCATTAACAGAAGGCCATGCCACATTCATCTCATCTTTTGATCTCTCGGTACTAGTATTACTCAAGAGAACCTTATCGAAGAAATTGGTTGGAGAACCTACCAAATAGAAGTCTCAGGTCCCCTAATTTTTATAGTCATTTTAGTAAAAATAAAACTTGAGCTGCTTGAACAATGGAGCTTGTAAAGTGCATTAGGTATAGAAACACAACGCAAGTACTAAAACTCAGTAAGACTTGAAGGAACTTGGTGTAACCAACAGGGCAAAAAAACAACATGGTTTTCTCTTCAGATTTTATTTGAAATCTAATCCAAATTGTCAAAGCTACAAAATGGGGGAAGACATCTGTATTAGTTTTGCTAAGTCACAGCATCCTAAAACAAAATACTACTACTGCCAGCAGATCCATTGTACACATTTCTGATGAAATTCATCACAATAAAAATTTCATCTTGAAAACAGCCACAACGAAAGTAATTTACACAATATAAAACAATGACAGGTCTACAGATGCAGTTACTCATGAGTGTACACATGCGTTCACAGACAAATGAACAAAAACCCCAGGAATGCTCTTTCATTAAAAAACAAAACAAAACAAAACAAAAAAAACCAGACCGTTCAGGCACAAAACAAAATCGCATTTCCAATAAGTGACAGCATCTTATAAAGTTTTATGTCAGTGTTTGTTTTTCTTTGACTTTTTATGAGACCTGTGTGGAGATCGGGACTGAGATCTGGATTTCTTCCCTGATTTTTTAGGGGATCTAGACCGTGATCGCCTAGACCTTTTAGGTGTCCTTGAACCAGATGGTGATCTGAGGAAACAAACAAAAACAATTTATCACAGCTCCTGTGATTCAAACGGACTTGTTAAGTTCTTTACAATGAGCTTTAATGACAAATGTCAGTGAGATACAAAAGGCTGTCAACTTCCCAGATTTATATTTTGCCCATTCAGTGCACACACACTCTCTCTCACACATGTTTTATCCAGATTGCTGAGCCTTACCATACTGCTCTACTGAATCAAAATCTCGATGTGGGGATTGGAGACTTGCAGTTTTAACAATTTCCCCAAGTTACTGATAACACCCCAAAGCTTGAACCTCTAAATCTACAAGATAAAGTTCAAAATGGCATCTAATATCATTCACAAAATTTTAAACACAAGATAGCTTTTCAGCCTATCTTTTTGAGGGAAAAGGCTCCAACTACTGCAGTATCACTCAAGGAAACCACTGAGAGAGCATGATTTTGTGAACGCTGTTCATGAAGATAGCCAAAACAAATAAATAAATGCATTTATATGTATACATATACACGAGTACTTATCTATTTTGTAAAGATTTTAGTAAAATGCTTACAATAATAAAGTTTTAGCTCTCAAGAAAATAGCACCAGATAAATAAAACATTTCTGAACCACTTTTCTGGAACTACAAGGACAAAGCATACACTAACTTATACACTGAAATGGTATTTATTTTCATAAGTCTCTACCCAAGAACATGCTATTAAGATTGCAGGAGGAATAGGAGATGCATTTTTCTTTCAGCCTTGACAAAAATCAAAGAATATTCTCTAGAAACTAAAGAAGAACACAATAAAAGTGAAGCAGCTACCCCTACTTCAAAGGAAACACTGGAAACTTCCTGGTCTTTACTTGTTGGAAGCCTTCTTGTGCTTTAGTCACGAGATGTGTATGGGGAAGTGGGAAGGCGTACTCTAAAATGAAAGTATCTCTTTGGTTTTCTGAAATCCTTTTAAAAAAGTGGCTACCAACCAAATTATTTTCAAAAGCTGGTAGAATGACAAGGAAATTGGTGTTTGAAATACTGCAAAAAATGATTTGCATTTACCTTTTGGCCTTTTTGCTAACATCTCTAGGAGAGTCTTTGTGAGATGACCTGGACCGTGAGCTCTCCTTATGAGATCTTTCTGAACGCTCGGACCGCTCCGACTTTGGTGACGGGGACTTCACTCGTCTACCACTGCTACTGCGGGATGGGCTAGGGGACGTACTGTGTCGCCTTTTCCTACGGAACAAAGCCCCCAGAACAGTCCACAGTGAGCAAAGGATGAGATATTCAATTTCCTTCTAATAGATTAGCTATTAACTCCTACTAGTCTACACTAGCTTCATTTCACTAAGCTCAGTGATGTTATCTTCCAACAGCATTCTAAGCCCTTTATACCAAGAACCAATTAAGCCTTAAAGACAGACTGATCAAGACAAAAAACTGAATTCGACTAAATTAGATTTTCTTTTGCTATGAGAAAGATTACGGAGACACTGGACAAAATTTCATTAAGGTCTCTAATCAGTTAAGTTTTTTAATGCTAAACTTTTACTGTGGATTATGTAAAAAAAATGGGGCATCATGTTGGCAGGTTACTCTTAAATGGTTGGGGGAAGGAGGAAGGAAAAAAGAAAACTGAGCAAAAGTAGAAATATTTAACATTTGGGGGACATGGATGAAGGATATCTGAAAATTCTTTATACTATTTCATGCAACTTTTCTGTAAATCTGAAATTATATCAAAGTAATGACAAAAAAGTAATAGATTTACTATTTAATCAATAACTATGCTATTTTTAACTATGTGTAGAGTGACTAAGCCAGAATTTTATTTGCATTCACTTCATTTCTCTTAGGAAAAACATTAACTGTTAACTGAAGCAATTTTCACTAATAAATCAGACATTTAGGGACTATAAAAGTAAAAATAAAAACTAAAAGAGAAGTGATTATTAGAATAAAGACAAAGTGAGGAGCAAGTCCTCAGAGTCTATGCACACAATCTCCTTTCAAGACAGGACTGGGAGACTCAAATTCATAGGTAGCAAACTCAGCACAGAAGGAATGCTCATACTGGAAGCACAAGAAAGATGCAGCAAGCTGTTTAGTAATTTAAGCCTTACGTTTGATACCTAATATGGTAACTAAACTCTTAGTTAAGGTACACTATAAACCATGTAAGGGGATAAAAGGATGACGTTCCAGTTAACTAAGCCAAGTGCCAACTAACTGTCCCATTTCTCAGCTAATTCTGCCTCCTGTAAGAGGGAGCCAAACACGTTTATCATGAAAAAAATACTTTTCTAGTTTGTTGGAATCAGTGATGAAAATATTACAAAATGGAACATCATTCTAAATCCTAAAATCAGTATAGGTACTAAATGAGAAATATCATACCTTTCTTTCCTTGTTGGAGTACACTCATCTTTTTCCTTCTTGTCTTTGGAGCGAGATTCCAATTTTTCTTTATCCTTCTTATCTCTTTCTCGTTCTCTTTCTAATTCCTTCTCTTTCTCCTGTTTTTTTTTTTTTTTTTAAAGAATACTTAGTCATTAAAAAATACCATTCTGGTTGATCTCATTTACATAATATTTTATCTTCTATTGTACTTAACTGATTTTAAATTACTGAATGTACAACACCATTTTTAAAAATATTTCCTACTCTTTCAGAAATAGTCCTCTCTTCCACTTACCTTGCATATTAACAGTGATACCAGAGACAGCTGCTAAATATTTACCAAGTGCTTACCGTAGGCCAGGCAATCACTAAACAACTTTCCATACACCATTTCATGTATTCCTTTCAAAACACCCATAGGAACAGTACTTCCATGCTAGTTCTAGTGGTGAAAACTGAGACTCAGGAAGGCTGAGTGCCACGCCCACGGTCACATGGAATGAAGCGGGATGAGAGCTCAAGCTCTGGAGCTAAGGCTCGTGACTTCCACCTGCACAGGGCTGTCCCTCCCTCCAAGAAGAAACTGGGAAACAACTAACAATACACTGACCCTGCCGTCTCAGACTCCAATAAAACAGCGGCACTGCTAATTGTACAGCAAATTGATTTAATCAAAAAAGAACTATTACCAAAGCAATAGACTGAAAAGGAGAAACAGCTAATTACAATAATCATCCATCAGAAAATCTTATTAGTGAGAGACAAGTCGCAACTATATTGGAAATTTTAAATCCTACTTTATGAAAGTAAAAACTGACTATGTGACCATACAACTGTATTAACAGAAAAAAAACTTATTTCCTTATCCTCAGATGCTACAATTGCCACTTATCACTTGAAATTATAATTTCTGTTGATTATACAATTAAAGTAGTAGCTACAGACAATGATCCCACAGAGCCAACTCAGATCTTCACTAAAAGGAATTTAATTTCTCTGATTTGTATGCATCAAGAAAGTATCTGATAGCTGGTAAGAAACCTCTATCAGATACTGGCAAGTGTCTCCTGTAAAGAGCCAGATGGTCAGTACTTTCTGCTTTGTGGCCCATGCAGTCGCTACCAAAAGTACTCATCTCTCCCACTGGAGAACGGCTGTGATCCGCAAGTGTATTTACAAAAATCAGGCTATGGCTGCAGTCTGCTGATTCCTCACAGACGCCTTCAAGAAACACAGCCTCCTTTCCAACTGCAATCTGGAATGCAGCAGGACTAAAACGGTCATTTGTGTAGCACTGCCATCAGCGTCAGCAAGCATCCTGAAGTAGAGTCTGCCATAAAGATCAACGTGTGCCACCATTTCCAAAGGGATTCATGTGGTACAGTTACATAGCATCTTTATACGAATCTCATTTATCTTTATTCAAAATACTTCATCTAGAGTACAAATTTAAACTGATGCTGAAGGGACTAAACTTCCTCTGGTGATGCGTGGATGTATTTCCTCATTGAAAATTTATAGAAATCAAACTATAGTTAAAATACTTAAAATATTATAAGCATCTTTATTCAATAATAAAATGTAGTAGTCTAACTCACAATCCTGAAAAAGTGGGACTCTCAACCCAGTTTCACAGAGAAAAAACAGGCTGCACGAGTGCACAGCAGAGTGGTCCGAGGAGCCCACGGGCCACCGCAGTGCCACAGGTGCGTCACCGTGCTGCTGCTCCCAACACCAGCCCCACACTGTTAACAGCTCCATAGTGACAATCTCCCTTCTAGCTTTTTCCCACTTCTCTTTCTACATCATCTTTTTTACGACAGTCAAGATATAGCTGCCACAATAAAATTCCTGGGTTCTCCCAATAATTGTCACATGGGTTGTTCTAAAACTCTATGTACCCCTACATACTTTTTAATGTACAAGAATATCAAGTCCCTCAAAAGTTTAGAGTTCACTGATGAAGTAGGCTACCACTCACTATCCCTCCTTGAAAATAAGAGAAAGGAGTCCTAAGTGAACTTTCTTGACCCCAACTTCCACCTTTTTTTATCTATGCCACTTCTCATGGTTGCTGGTGTCTCACTGTCACAAATACTCTTCCTATAGGGTCTTCCAGTTTCAAAGCATACTCTTAGCAGGATTTTCTTGTTTCCAGGTAGTATTTACAATAAAACATTATGCTATGGCCCTAACACTTTTCTAAGTTGAAATAATTGTAATACATCAAATTTCACATGTTCTTAATTATCTACCAGTATCCAGTTATTTACACATCCAAGGATGTAATTTGAAATATATTTTCCTTAATACACCAATATACCAATATTCTAGGTAGTCAAACAAGTTAACTTTGGAAAACACATGTTATTGATATTCAGTCCTTACTCGTTGAAGCAGTTTATCTCTGTAGTGTTCTACTTGCTCCTGAAAGCTCTGGCCTGGCTTCTTGGGTCTTTTTCCAGATTCCAATTCATCCTGAAACTTCATAACTTTGAGCTGTGAAGTAAGAGATGAACGTTTTTCAATACTCTAGTTTCTCAAGTACTGTTTTGCTCCTTTTTTAAAAAAAATACCATATGACCTCACTTATATGTTGGACTCTAATGAACAAAATAAAGTGACAAACAAAACAGAAACAGAGGTGTGGATACCCAGAACAGACCGACAGCTGCTGGAGGGGAGGTGGTGGTGGTGGTGGTGGGGCGGGGACTGGATGAAAGAATGTGAAGGGATTAAGTAAAAACAACATATATACAGAGCCCAGAGACACAGGCAACACACAACACAGAGGAACAGTGTCATAATGGCCTGAGGAAAAGAGGCATGGCTCAGGTGATGGTGGACAAAGGGAGGAAAACGGGATGGAAGGAGACTCTGCCTGGGGCAATGGGCCCATGGCAGTGTGCAGATGGTGTTTTATTGAGTTGTATATTTGAAACCTGTACTCCAATAAATTCAATTTCAAAAATGTCTTTTATTTGAAAAAGTGTGTAAAAAGAAAAAATATAAATACAGCTTACCAAGGCAGCTAATGATAAATACTCGGTCCAAATGTAACATCGACATAAAACTCCCTTGTGTGAAAGCCACTTGTCAGACAAGCCCAACCCTGCAGTGTTCGAGCAATCAGGTACAGACCCACACGCTCTCTGCACAACCGTGTGAGATGGCTCAAAAGCCGTGACTGGGGTTCACGCCCTTAAGAACTTATTATCTAAACACAATGATAATGAATTTGGCATCTGATTCTACAAAGATCTATATTTTAAAATTACAATTTGGTTCACCATGCAAATCCCAAAAGAGTTAAGTTGTGAGAGGTAAGCACTACGAGAGCAAGGGAAACAACTGTTGTGTATCTAGCAAAGAAAGGAGAGGCTAGACGGTCAAAGAGCATGTAGTATGAAAATGTGTATACTAAGGGGTGTGTGCACACACATCACAAAAATACAAATACAGTGTGAAAATAATGTTCATAAAAACCATCCAAATGAACAAAAAAGCTAAATTAGTTTTCTTCTCTTCATGCCAATAAACATTTGAGAACAATGTTTTGACATTTTTAATTATCAAAATGTCACTTCAATTATCAAGAAAATACATCTTTAGTGAACTCCGTCTGTTTCGACTCCAATAATTCCATCAGGTCAGTAGGTCAGGGTTCAGTAAGGCTAGGAGGAGTTATGAGTTACAAATTTCATCAAGAAGGTAACTGAATACATCCCAGGAAAAATGAATCAACCTAACTTTGAAATCCGTCCTCTAAACTCATAATTGACATCATATGATCTGTGTAAGGTTAAAACAAAATGCCTTCTGTTAACTTTCTGCTTGGTAATATCTGAGAAAGAGGTAGACAAGAACTTGTAACAGCCCAAGGGTGAGTAGACAGAGAAGTAGAAATAAGGTAACCAATGTTAACAGACATTATTAGTGAGGAAGAGGAATAACAATGACACAGACTAGGTACTCCCCCCCAAAAAAACCTGTTAAAGGAATGGACAGAGCATTAAAATTCACTAATGTGCACATTTGAAATTATGGACTGCTACCCTACTGCTAACATTTACTGGGACTGTTTCATCCCCTTGGGGCAAGGAACAGGAAGTTCCATTATAAAACCTTTCTCACTCCAACATGTCGGAGAACCCTTGGTAATAAATAGAGGTATTAAAAAAGGAGGGGCTAGAAAGTGGGAAAAGTTTGCTAGAAATAGTCTGGACTCTCCCTTAAGTTTTTTTCCTCCTTATTGTTAAGCCCCACTTAATGTTTACTTTCCCCTTATCACTAAAGGTACACATACTGAAAAAATAGCCTGCTATAATATACAAAATGTACACAACTTGAACATGCCAGAAAATGTCTTACTTTTCTCATATAGTATGTACACTCAAACTGTACGGACCTCAGAATGCCAGATATAATAGATTCAGAGGATCTCCTATGTACCAGGCACTAGAGATACAATGATAAAGAGAAAATGGACATGGTCCTTTCCCCTCATCAATATCACAGCCTACTGGGGAATACAGACATTAAGCAAGCAAACAAGCAATTAAAAAAACTCCTACAAAACATAACACACACATTATAATACATGTAAAATCACAACAGAGATAAACAAGGAGAAGGAAGAAAATCCAGAAGAAAAAGGATACAGGAAGAGAAGGGATGCTTGCACAAAGAAGTCTGAAGGAAGTCAGCTGTGATAATGGTTTCTAGGCAGAGAGGGAATATAGGATGCACCAAGGTGTGACGTCAAGAGGAAGCCTAGTTCAGTAGAAAAAGAGAAAGGTCAGTGTAGTTTAAGTGTCATTGCAATACTAACCTCGATTTCACGAAGTTTAGCTCGCTTTTCCTCACTCATTTCAGAGTACTTAGAGAACTTGGACTCAGTCATTTCTTCTTTGATTGGATTAGAGTACAAATGATGTTCTTCAGATTTGCTACTTTGAGTATCGTCTTCATCTTCACTTTCTTCTTCTTGACTTTGGAAGTAAGCAGAATACAATGCATGTCAAGGCAGCGGAAAAAAGTATGTTTTATAGTCTGGCTTAAACTGCCTTAGACGTTAAATACTGTTAACAAAACATAAGAAGAGGCAATTCTTCACCAAAACATTTTTTACAAAATATTTGATCAAGCAATAGAAACAATTTTATGAAACTATGTTTCCTCCATAGAAAAAGTTTGGCCTTCAACATAAATCATACTTTAAAAAATTCTGCTTATGTTAGGTGTGCCTTTCAGTCTGCAACAAGCTTTCCTTGCAGCAGTTAAATAAAATCACAGTTCAGAGTGATCTCATTCAGCTTAATGTTTACCGTTCCTTCAGCAGAACCTACAAGCTAGAATACATGAGTTTGAGGAACATAAAGTTAATATGAAACGATGCAGCATGCAAAGGCCTTATTTGATTAGCATATAACCTTAGGAATAAGGAAACCAATGTGTAAATTTTAAATATTGCCACACACTAGTGATTCTGAAAGTTGTGCTGGTTCTGTGAGATAGGAAGAAAATGATGAAGTGACTACCATGGGAAGGGATACAAAGAAGAACCAGAAGCAATCTAGTTGAAACAGACAAGAAGCACTATGTGGAAAGCTGGTCACCACTGTTAGAGTAAGATTTAGAAAATGTTCTTTAAGCACAAAAAAAAATGAGGGGCTTAAAAAAGGAGGAGTTATGTGTTCTGGGACTGGACTTTGTATGTGTATATGTTAACTCTAGGCAAACAAGTCATCCAAGTCCAAACAAACTCAGAATGCTTATGTATATAAACAAAGTTCCTAATAAACAACATTGTAATACAAAATATGCCCTTTATCTTTAGCATTTGAGCCTGAGAAGCCCTTATATATTGGTATTTGGGTACTAAATACATTCTACGATAAGTAGGAGTCTTCTTAGTACATAAACAAAACTATCAGTAATACTGTGAAAATGGTATAACCAAATTCTTTCCAAATAAAAATTTAATTATTTTAGAGTCTGATAATAAGACTTTCACACTGAATGAGAAAAATTTAAGCAAGGCAGATAAAAATAAAGTACTGGCAATTTAGAATCAGAAAAGACAAGATACTAAGAGAAGACTAGCTTTTTAATTTCTCATCCAAAGGTCTTTTCCAGAACATAACTAAAATGCTTTATAAATTTAATACTCTTAGAGTCCACAAATCATTAATTTCATATAGATACAACTCAATACAATATTTAGGTAAAAAGTCAAGACCAACTATTAAAAAAACCTATTATTTCTGGAAATAAACCTTTCAATATTTCTAATTAATTTGTCAGAAATTTCCTAAATGCATTTTTAAGTTAACTTTTAAAACAAACATTTCTTGTTTTGTGGTGCATCAAATTTTTACAAGTGTTTCGGATGCTTTTAAAAGGTTAAATTGTCTATGGCCATACTACCCTGAACGTGCCCGATCTCGTCTAAAAGGTTAAACTGTGTGTGTGTGTGTGTGTGTGTGTGTGTGTGTGTGTGCGCGTGTGTGTGTGTGTGCGTGTGTGTGTGCGCGCGCGTGTGCATAAAATGCAGGTGTTTATTGAAGGATTACTCCAGAAAGGGTCCATCAATAAGGACATGACACAGTTAATTAAATTGTGGTATCTATGTAATGGAAATGTTTAAATTCCAGTCTGTTATTTACATTTGTTAAATTTTTTTTTTAGCAACTTCAAATATTCCTTGGTAAACTTTCTTGTGCACTCATCTGAATGACTGCTTTTGAACATAGATGACCACAGAGCAGACAAATATGCAGACTGACATGAAATAATACCCATGACGCTACAGTGACAAATATAGGTCAGAAATACTATGTGCAGTATTGTATAATTTATGTTTAAAATAGATGTGCATATTTTTGTATATAAGAGAAAGGATCCACATAACCAGACATTAAACATTAACCATATTAAGACATTAAATGAGCTACACTACACTTCAATAATTTTAAACATATAATATTTTACAACTGCTATTTTAATTTTTCAAGGCCCAAGCAATGTGTTCTAATTGTTTTTGAGTTCAGCTCTTATGGTACCAATTTTAGGTTCAGATCTCATCACAGCTTCATCTCGCTCTTCTTCAAAGAAATGGGAATTCAAGACACTAAACACATACAGAATTCACAATTTATGCTATATTACTGTTTGGAACTTTTCTCTAAAACACTGGTGGTGCTATATATTTTTTAAATCACATTTCTGCCACAACACAATAATTACTAGTGCAAAAAGCAGTTCCTTAGGAAAAAGGAATTTTGGATTTAGCCACTAGAGAGCAGTAGTGAGACACAGGAAAATTTCAATGATCAGAAAGTTGTATGTGAAAAACTTTTTTTCCTTCACTTTGTACTTTCATAAAATTACTTTTATGATTTAGAGCTCCTAGAAAAATCAAAATATAAATTATATTTTTAGTGACCCATGCTTTATTATATGAATCTATGATTATTCTACTCTTAACACTAAAATGCATTTATATTCCAAACATAAACACAAATATCAAATATATGGGAAAATACCTTTAGAAACAAAACCAAATGAACAGTATTTGAGCTCTGCAATAGCTTTTCCATCCTTACCTTTCCCTGAATTAAATAATCTTTTTATGAGTACATATACTGGTTCTTAAAGCAACGATTCCAAAATGGTGAGATGTTCATTAATGGGATTAGATACACAGAAAGGGTTAAGAAAAACCACTGTTTTACAGCAAACTGAACTGTTCCCAATTCCTATACTACAAACAGCCTCAGATAGCTGTTCCCACCAGCAAACCACATTGTAGTTTGTAAATATTCTGTCATAACCATTGCTGACTTGTTCTAATCACACCATTTATGGAAATTACTGCTGCTAACTTTCCCTTATCATATCAAACTGTGTTTCCACAAATACTGATCAATCATATTTCCTTAACAATCTAAATGGTACTAATACTCATCTACTGAATCCATATTATGCCCAAATCCTGCAGGGACACAAAGGTCCTTTTGTTCACTCTTCCATTTGAGATCAATAAAAGGACAAAGATTTAAAGAAACGGGAAACTGCTGCTTTGTGCTCTTGATGCCATCTATTTTCCTATTTAAAAATATGAACTTCCTTTGCAATGATTTATAAAGGTGTCAAGTACTATCTATGAACTACTAATATAAACTTGCAGGAGAATTTGGGAGCAGGGATTCCTATTAATTACATTTGGTGTTAAATGCAAAAAACAATTTTGGGGTGATTACCAAAGAGCAAAATTCAAAACTATAATTTCTTAATATATTAAAGGAAAACATCTCTTCTTTTCAATCTTGGTTCTTTTGAGATTTTTACATTTAAATAAAAGAATGATCACAATGCAATATGTGTTTTTCCAGCAATGTACCATCAAAAAGAAAAGAAGCATACCTTGCCATTCACATTTTTAATAATCACTTTCTCTGAAGCCAAAACAAAGATTTAAAATAAATGCGGGTGAGTGTTTATGAACTACAAAGTGAGAATGTAATACCTCAACTCAAAAGCAAAGTGTAACCAGATGTAGCACAACCAGAAATCTAAAGCTCCTTATTCACTGGAAAAACAATGGAGAACTAAAAATGATCCTCTTAAGTTTTTTTAACAGTGAAGTTTCCCTCTTTGTTATTATTTCAAGTACCTTTTAATGAAAAAGGGAACACATATGTAGTAAGGAACTGAGTATATTCAAAACTTAGATTCTTACTTTTGATTTTCTTCTTCTTCTGATTCTTCATGCTGGTCAAATAACTCCCATTTAGAAGTTGTTACAGCTGAATAGAAGGAAAAAAAGCTGTAATTCCATAAGGTAAATTAGCATTTTTGCAGAAGCACGGTAGGAACCCAGCTTTAGAACTGAAATTTTATATTACAGAGGTTATCTACCTTTATCTATTCTTTCTGAATGGCCACTTCTATGCTAAATTTATTTCTTTCCTCCTCACACATACACTGTTAACTTTATTCAAATTCATGAAGTGACAAATAACATTATTCTTATTTCTGTGCTGAAGGATTAAAATTAATTTCATTAGAACCTACAAATATTAACAATTACAGGTTATGAGCACTAGGATACATATCCAAGCAAGTAGGAAAGGCCGATTAGAATAAGCACTATGGGAGGGTCAAAGCTTAGTTTCTCTGAAACTGACCTGACCTCTAAGTAAATTTACAGATAGTCTCTTATCTACATTTTCTACTGAAATGCCTTAACTTGAAAGGTTTTTAGTGATTTCTCTAATTACTCTTAAAGCATAAAAACTAAAAGATCCAAGGAAATTATAACAACCACCACAATGAAAACTTAGCCACTAGACATAAAATATGGTAACACTGGGTCTTAAGGTTGAAACTGTGTAAAACACAAAAGGAAAACACACACAAACATACCCAAGTACTGAGTTTTCCGCAGCTTAGTATTTGGTTTTACTCACCCTGTGCTTCCAATTCAGATTCATCTACGGCTTCCCATTTTGAAGGGGCAACTTTAAATATAGGCTCATTCTTCTTTGAGTCTTCAGTTGCATCCACTGTTGAGGAAAGATAAGCCATTAACCCTAACTTCTAGCAGATGACTTAGATTAAAGAGTCCGTGAATATTTACTTTAACAGCAATTTTCAACTGGTGTGTCCCGAGAATTTTTAAAACATGCAACAATACCTGACTATTTAGTCAGGGGCACTGACCTGTTTTCCCTTAGATTGCAAAATTAAAAAATGACAATAGCCAACAAACAATAGCCATCCAATGTGAATGAATCAAAATTATACTATTTTTTTTTGTCTTTGGTGTTCCCCAGAATTTTAGTGATTGGTTTGTGTGCACCATGAGATGAAAAGGCTGAAAACCGCCGCACTATACTATTAAAAAGTAAAATAAGGTCACACATGAACCAATACCTCGAGTGCCAAAGACAAGTATTATGACTAATCTAATTTTCTGCATCTGAAATCCAATTTTTAAAAAGTATATAAATCAACTCAGAACACACAGGTTATCATTTCAAGCAAATTGAGAAAAAGTAAAAAAAATATTTAATACCTTTACTTAATTACTGTTTAAACCATAGATTTCAGAAACTGTTCAATATCAACATAATTCAAATATAATGACAATTATGTACAATTCTTACTTCCAAAACTGATTTTAGGCAGCTAGAATAACTGAACCTATTAGTTAGGAAAACTAATAATAAAAATAGAACTGATCAAACCAGGCACCTGAGATTATAAAAACAATGAGCATAAAATTCTACTTATAGTTTCCTGATAAGACAAAAGGAAAAATTTGCTCATATAAAAGGCTAACTGTCCAAAGAAATATGACAAGAAAACCTTTTTCTTGACACAGTTAATTGTATTACTGGCTATATGAATTTTGAAAAGGCAGAAATAAGAAACAGAAAAAAAGTTAATGTCTGACACCTTAAGCAGAAATTATAACCTTTTTCCATGTCATCTTGTTGGAAATTAAAGTTTTGGAATCAAACTTATTAGCTAGATTTAATCAGTCTGAAATCTGAGCTTACAAGGTACTCCATCAAGATCATCATCAAAATTCTTTATAGGGACTCCATCAAGATCATCAATGGGAGCAGCATCAATAGGAATTCCATCCACATCTTCTAATGGTGCACCATCAAGCTCTTCCTCTATAGGGGCACCATCAAGGTCATCTGGTACATCCTGTGGAAACACACATACTATAGTATTATAGCATTTTCTTTAACTTGCTGAAGTCATATTGCTAAAGATTACTCTGCAATCCAGTACAAACCAACCACCTGGATACCCACATGCCCAGGCCCAATGTGAGGACATAATGTATTTTATCATCCAGTCTGACAAAGAAGCAGCAGTCATTTCTGCATTATTTATCAAATATATACCAAGGGCTTACTAATGCCACATACCATGTGAGGCTCTGTGGATACAATGATGAGTAAAAACACGCTTGGTCCCTTGTTCTCTTCTGTCATAGAGCTTAAAATTTGGGAGGAGGGGGGAACCAAGCAAACAGATAATCACAATAGTTCACATATGACTGCAACTAGGGTGACTGCTGTAACAAAGAGGATACTACTGGTGTCACAGGATATCATACTATTAGAGTACATAGTAAGTAGGCATATACAAGAAGTAGGTTTCACCTACAGAGGTTAGAGAAGAATCTATGAAGTTATGCTTAAACTCAGGTCTGAAGATCTCAGGTACAGAAAAGATGTTCTAGAAAGAGGGGGAAACATGTACAAAGGTCTATGGTAGGAGGAAACATTGTACATTTAAGAAACTGAAACAAGGACCATGTGGCTGGAGCAGCAGGGAGGCCAATCAGGAGGATCTTGTAAGTAAGAGAGGGGAAACATGACAGCTGGATTAGAATTACAGGAATAAAGATGAAGGGTTCAAGAACTGCTGAGGAGGTGAAAAGCACAGAACGGTGATGAGCAGAACCCACTATCATTGTGGTGCACCTTTTCATGTACATATTCATTATATAGTTATCTTTAGCCTAACAAAGTGAAACTGTGCTATATATATTGCTCTATTACTCGCCTTTTTCTACTAAAATATTATAAATCTTTTCATGTCATCAAATAAAAAACCAGTCACCAATTTTCACATAAGGACACAAAATAGAAAAGTCCTGTTACACCTAATCTCAACTCCTGGGTTCTTGGAATTCCAGTAACAAAACCCACTATTTAGTGGTGAACAGTAAATATTTTCACAAAGAAATGCTATATTTCTAACATATCACACCTTCACAGCACCCCCAGAAATAAGTTTTTAAATACTCAGACAAGGCACTACCAAGGCTGGTTAGAGCATTATCCTGGTAACACCAAAGTTGCAGGTTCGATCCCCCATCAGGGCATATACAAGAATCAACCTATGAATACAGGAAAGTGGAACAACAAATCTATCTTTTTCTCTCTAACCCCCTTCCTCTCCTCGCTCTCTCTCTCTCTCAAATCAATAAATAAAATAATCAGACAAATACACTGAGTGCCTACCTCTGTTTCCTTTTCTTCAATAATATTTACAAGTCCTAAGAAAATATTTTGTAGTTTGATCAAAAATGGTTCTGGATAAATTGCCCAGTCTTCCCATGCTCTAAAGCATGTCATTACCCGTTGCTAAATAAATAGGAAAAAGACAATGAATTATTATTTAGGACATATGTCTCAAATTTTATCATATCAAATTTTATCACATGAAAATTAACATCACAATTTGCTAACTTTTTTTCTTTAAACCAACATTTTTCAAATTTAAAGAAAAAACTATCATCGCCATGTTTTTAACAAATCAATGCCACACTTTATTTTTAAAAACTCAAAATAAATATAATGAAAAAGAAGCAGTTACTATTTGCCCTTGATCACCTAAGACCAATGTCCCATATATACTAGTGGTACACATAAGGCCACGTTCTCGTACACACTATCTTAGAAACTTGTAAAAGCTGGATAACAAAGCAGGCAAGTTTTGACCCAAATTTCTTTATGATCCAATGAAGTACTTACTAATTCTAACACTTTTTTCTGTCCCATCTCTAAGCCTCTCTATATAAACTCTACTTATTGTCAGCATTTAAAGTCAACACATTTTTAAGTAGAATTGTTTGTTTGAATCCCTAACTGATGGGATCATTGGGCATCTTCACAAGCTAAACAAATGCCTTGTAAAAATCTTCTTACCATGAAAGTACATCTATTTATTATATGGTTTTTTGTTTAGTTTTTCTTAACAGTGGTTTGCAGCTTAAGTTTATAAAAAACAATAATGCATATACTTTATAAACATGAATAACTGAAATGTATGTTCCTAATCCAAATTACACAAGTCATGGACTGCTTAACAACAGGGATACACTCTCAGGAACGCATCATTAGGCCATTCCATCACTGTGCAAACATCATACAGTGTACACATACGCCTAGATGGTACAGCTACGACACACCTCAGCTCTACGGTGCAGCCTACTGCTCCTGGGCTACAAGCCTGTACAGCATGATACTGCACAAAACGTGAGATTAAATCAAGCACAAGAGAAAATGATATTCAAGAGATTTATGAGGCTGCTGCCAGATAATACAACATACTATTTTACAGCAAATATTTTTTTAATAAAGAGTACACTTTAAAATAACAGTAAAAGTACAGTAAATACATAAACCAGTAACACAGTTGTTTATCATTATCAAGTACCATGGATTATACATAATTGTATGTATGGACTGTATTTTATATGACTGACAGCAAGGTAGGTTGGTTTACACCAGCACCATTATAAACATGTGAAAATACACTGTGCTACGACGTTATAATGGCTACAATGTCACTAGGCGAGGAATTTTCTAGCTCCGTTATAATCTTATAGAACTACCGGCATCATTACGAGGTTCATTACTGCACACCATTATAAAACAAGTGACCTGAATGTGTTTTGAGAAAACAGAAGACTAATATTCTATTTAAATAAAATACTTAAAACTAAAACACTCAGCAAAATAACACGAGATAATATATTTTAAATTTTCAGATTTTTTTTGATAATGAAAACAACACTGCAGTAAATTTTAAAATAATTTCTGGAACATCTAAGTTATATTTTATACTCATTGTATGTACTTTCCTAGTCCTCCAAGGTGCTTCCCAGCCCTCACCCCTATATACAACACTAAGGCAAAAATAATGAAACAGTAAACATACCTTAAAGTTTTCAGACTGTAAATGGCCTTGAATTGTACGATAGGTAGCATTGAGGTCTGAAAATATCTGACATAACTTTGTTTCAAAACTGAAATTGAAATAGTACATTCTTTACAATAGAATTTGTTCAAAAATCCCTATCTACTTTGGCATGTTAGTCAAACCCCTCCTGCACTTAACAAAAAAAAAAACAAAACCAAACTTATAAGTAAATTAAGTAATTTTTTTAAAAAATCAAGAACTAAACAATTCTAAAATTGTATTTGAATTGCTTTAACTCCTATAATTCTGAATTTTTCTCCTACAAAATCCCCAAGAGTCTTAAGTAGTGGTTCCCTGGATTAGGAAGAAATTTTACACCTAGGACACTTTTAGCCATTTAGTCTAATCTCTTTTTGTTTTTTAAAGAAGGAAACAAAAAAGTTAAGTGACTTTTCCAAGGCAAAAAAACTAATATCAGAGCTAAGATTAGAATCCAAACCTTCAAATTTCTCTTCATAGTCAATTGCTAGAGAAAAATGTCCTTAATTCATAAATTAAACACCAAAAAGGAACTCTGGGAAACTACAGAAGAGTTATATGTTAATTACAGTAGCGCAACATAATTTCTGATTATCTTCTAAGGAAACATTAGCAATGAACTTCAACAATGCAATGATGAACAGAAGAAAACATACTCTATAGTTAATGCTTTGTCTTTTGTCTCTTCCTTTATGTTTGCTATTATTCATATTGTTTCAGCTTATTTATTATACAATGAGTGGCTAGATATTCAAATTAACAGAGTTACTACTACTTTAAATTGGCTTTACTAAATGAATGCAATCCAATTTTTTTAGAAAGTTCTACGCCTACAAAGAAATTTAAATTATTTCTTATTGTTGGAGTGTCAACAAAACAATCCTCTCTTCTGAACTCCTTACCCTTAAATAATTTCAGGAATATCACTTTACAGTATTATACTTACAATTTTCTATAATATGAAGCATTGGCAACTTTTGCTGAAGAGTTGTACAAAACATCAGAAACCAAATATAATCTAGCAATCTAGAATACCAAAAGATAACATAAAACTGATTAAAAATGAAATCCAAGAGCAAACAATGTATCTAGAAAAAAATTTTCATATTGAATTTTTTGGAATCAGTGTCATAAGGCTAATGATTATTTATAATTTAATAATCAAGACTAATTAGAATAGTTGTAAGAAACTCAACATCACCACAACCATGATTTTGCAGGGATAAAATTTGTAAATAATTTAATTTCAACCTGTTTATAACTTGTGTGTCAATTAACACAACAAGACTGCTTCTGTCAAATTCTTCATGTAAAAAGGAAACCAATCTCAATTCAAAAAGTCAACCATTATCTCCCTTTTACTTACTTAAATGTCCCATAAAGAAAAATTATTCCCATACCTTTTTGGGAAGGGGTGTCTTTAAGATAGACAATGACTCAGTAATACAATCCACTATTTCTTCAGCAGCTTCAGCATTATTTAGACAAAAAACCATTGCATCTCCAATATCATTCTTCCTCGGGGTTAACCCCCGCAGTATTTCTTCTAATTTGTCCCTCTGTCTAAATACAAATTTTGTAAAATTATAAACATTTTTTAAATATAAATTTCAAACACCATTATAGTTTCTACTCATAAACTTTCTTTAAAACCCAAACAGTACCCGGCTGATGTGGTTCAGTGAACTGAGTGCCTGCCTGTGAACCAAAGGGCTGAGGGTGCCTGGGTTACAGGTTGGGTCCTAGATAGGGGGGATGCGAGAGGCAAACACACATTGTTTCTCTCCCTCTCTTTCTCCCTTCCTCCCCCCCCTTCTAAAAAAAACAATAAAGTGAAATCTTTAAAAAAAATACAAAATAAAACCCAAACAGTAAAATAATTCTGATGATTAAATTGTATTAAATCTGATTTGTAATAAGTCCCCCAAATATGTTTCATTTTTTGAAGAACTTATATGAGGAAGAATAATTTTCCTGGACCTGGGCCTTCTCCTTCCTCTTTCTCCTCCAGAATGGCTGTGACTACCTGGTACTTCCAGCCAAGCTCATGAGCCAGGGTCCTAGGTAGGCAAACTTCCATGTATGCTTCAGATGCCCAACCTTGAGGGCCGCAGGAACCACCATTTACTTTTCATGCCACAGGGCGGAGGGATCCTATCAAACACCTTGAGGAGGCCAGAGTAGCCTGGCCTCACTTGACGGGCCTTACAATCTGTGAAAACATGCCACTAGGATGGGAAGCGGTAGGATTGCGGAGTGGGTTGTTGTTCACCCGCTTGCAGAGAATGGCCAGATACTTGAACTTGTTTCTACACGAACTGCCAGAAATGCTGATGCCCGCACAACACACAACCACCAACTTCTGGCCCAGCAGTACCTGGGAGATGGTAGACACCCAGGAGATAGCCTTGGCCATCAAACGCCAAGACCTGCCTCTCTGCCATCTTCAGCAGCCATTTGGAAAAAGATGTTTCTGCCTACTGAGCTAGGTTAACTGCACTGTACCAGAGCTGACTGAGCACCAATAATAACATGCATCCAGGGTGGCCCCCCTTGGCAAGCTCTGTAGAGAGGCTTTAAACAGTCAACTATCTGACCTCACTAAGTCACAGAGTAAGTTTTCCTCTTTAGGTTGCATTCAGAGGCAAAAATTCTAAGACTCTCCAGATAATTTCTGTAAGAATCTGAAGTATTCCACTGCCAGAGAATCACTGCTTAAAAAGATCATCACTAATTTTGTCAGTAGGAAGAAGTCAAGGTCCATAGAGCATACATTTATACTTGCTAAGAGGTTTAAAATTACGAAGTATAAGATGAGATGCTACCATTGTAAACACATGTTAAAAAAGTTTAATTAAGGTTAACATCTTACTGAGAACATTAATTAAAGCAACCATTAAAGCGACTATTCCAAATATGTAACAGAAAGGAGAACAATCTTACTCTTCCTTAAGTGCTCCCTTTTTACTAGGCTCCTCTACAAAAGCTTCTGTTTCTTGCTCTTCTGACATCCCATGCAGGTATGGATTTAATGGTGGTGGCCTCCAAAAAGATCCATTTTTGAACATACGAAAGTCTTCCGTCCGCCACTTAGTTGGAGAATCTCCCTAATAAATACCCAGAATGTTATCAGAAAGCTCCAGTGTCTCAGTCAAAATTAACAAAGTAATTGATTCTACTTGCCTGCAGAATAGAATAAAGCTTCCACCTATAGTAAACATGGGCTGGTGTCTGGTTTTCAAACAAGAATCTAAAATAAAACAAATTAAACACCATATTCTTTAACAAAGAACTGTATTCAAGTAAATATAAACAGATGAGAAATATTATTTGCCTACTGAGTTCTAAATAAAGCCAAAGCAAAGACTGCCGAAGAGAAACCCTTACTCATGCCATGTGCCATCTGCACCCTTCTCACCCCAGCCTCAGACTGACTGCCTTCATGACTAAAAAAGGCATGCATGTATCTTGCCAAGTCTTATAATTTTATTGAACAGACATGCGTCAGATACTGTGTCTGACAATGAAGAGATTTCCCCAAGATATAATTTCAAAGAAAGACTTTTAAACTACTTAAGAAAGTGTTAACTGAATGTCTTAGATAGCATATCTATTCAGAAGATAAGCAATTTCCTATAAATCTTTTTTGTTCTACTATATCTCACTTATGAGACTCTTTCATTGAAAGGGAAGGATGAAATGTTTTTTCCTCCTAAACAATGCTATTTAATTAACTAAATCAATCAGATGGAAAACTGACCAAAGATCATTCTAGTCCAATTATTAAAACTGTATTCTCACTCCATTACATAATAACCTGAAAGATTTAGAACTTTACTCTTAGAAATATTTGTAATTCCAAAATGAAGCAAAAAGTATTTTTAAAAGGCATGCCTGATGATAAATGAAACATGGCCCACACATGCTATGAAATATATTTCAAACTTAAAAGTAATGAAATTTGACAAATGCTACAACATGGATGACCCTTGAAGACATTACACTAAGTGAAATAAATCAGTCACAAAAGCACAAATACTATATAATCCCACTTAGATGAGGTACACAGAGTGAATAAATTCAAAGACACAGGGCAGAATGGTGACTGTCAAGACCTGGGGACCAAGAGAATGGGGAGTTGTTGCTTAAGCGGCACAAGGTATCAGTTGTGGAAGATGAGAAAAGTTCTGGAGATGGACAGTGGCGACGGTTACACAACAACGTGAACATACATAACACCACTGAACTGGACACATAAAAATGGTAAATTTTATGCGGGTATTTTATCACATTAAAAAAAATGCACACCTGAACATGGGATTGTTGATTTCTCTGTTCATAATCATAGCTTCAAACATTGGCCCTTCACGTACAACAAACTCTATCATTCGATGTATCAGGGCGAGCAAATTCCTACAACAACAACAAAGTTAAAGAAAATGGATTCAGACCTACCACTATATAAAACTACACTTGACTAAGTTACTATATTGTGCAGAAAAAAATTATTCTGCTGACTAATAGAGAATTTTATACCAAAAAGTACCCTGGAGCCTTGTGCATTAAGAGGGAGTGGGACAGTGGGGACAGGGAGTGGGAGGGGGAGGAAAGGTGAAGGGAGGGTAGGAAACCACAACACAGCTTCATAGTAATAAAGATTTAATTTTCTAAATGCCACTTAATTTCACTTTCCAAATGCAAAACATTAAATTATGATCACAACTAATTAGAAAGCTGCAAATACGCAGTATCAGTAACTTAGAGCTTACATGTTATCATAGCCATCTAAAATCTTATACACTAGCTCAGTTTAAAAAAAAAAAATATTACTAAACCAAGCATCTTTGTGGTGGTATTCAAATGTTATACACATCGCTATCATTTATAAAAATATAAAGCCATTTAACAAATACAAGGCCTGACCTAATAAAAAATCCATCTAACTCCTGTGATTTTTCTGGTACACATATAGCAGATGGAGTTTTCATTAAATCTGACCTTTAATGAGGCAACATCCCTTTGGACCACACTTCCAACTACTTCACACAATTCATGACATGTATAATTTTGCCTGTGTATTATGAATCAATGAAGCAATTATATTGCCACAGCCTTAAATGGAGTTCATTTTCCAAAATATTCCAAAATAAGGGCCATGGTGGGATGCCCTTCACATTTTTCATAACAATTACTTTTCAGTATTTAAGCCAAAAATAAACAAGTGAGTTTTTGGCACAGTTATTTTATGGGTTAGGCTCATAGAAAGTCTTTATTCTTAAAATCTGAAGCTGAGTCTAAAACCACATTATACCTTATTAGACACCAAATAGAATTTTAGACATGGATTATGATGTCAGGCAAAATGACTCAACTTATTGTAAGCTGTTTTTAATTTTTCATCTCACCAATTCCCCAGCATAGAGTTGACAAATAATAATTGGGAAAAGCAAAAGGATATTGGCTCTTATACAAGGCACACACTAAATTACACCTTTGGCATTCTCAGTTCAAATCAAGAAATTAAGTTTATGTAACTGCTAGAATATAAATATATAGTTATAGAATAAGACAGATTTTTTTGGCTCTAGAATGCCTGCTTCAGAGTACATGAACAGTAAAATAGTTTATCTCATGGTGATTATAATTATTTTCTCACAGTTTTCAAACAAACCTACTTAAGTGGACACTAAAATCTCTACATAGTGAAAAAAATTAATTTTTGACTACCTAAAGGGTACTAAAGAGGTCAAAAAAATTCTATGAAGGTTTAAATCTTTACAAAGGGGAAACTACACATTTAAAAACTATTGATTCAACTTCAAATTGTTAAAACAAAAAGCTAAAACACATTAATTTTAAATTTAAAAACTATTTTTCTTTTACAGAAGAATTGCTTTGCAAATCTGCAGTTCTTGATATCCAAATGAGAATGAATGTATTCTCAGATCCATAGTTAATGATATTATTTTGAAGGAAGGGACATAGTGTGAAGTTATGATTCAGTTGCAAAACTCCCACTGGTATGTGTCAAATTAAAGTGAAGGAAATTTTATGTATCATAATATATAAAAATCAATTTCTAGGTGGATAACTGCTATACATTCAGAAACTTGTATGAATTAAGTCAAAAGCAATTTGATTTAGGTATTAAAGATAAAACAAAAAAATGATTTAGCAAGTTTTAAAGAAATCATTCTAATGGTGAATCAAGACTTTTTAGCAAGATGTACTCAACATTTAGTTCAGAAAGAGGCTGAGCCACATGTAAAGGTACTACTTGATATATGCTTTCTGAAAGCTACAAATATTTTCCTGTGAATGATTTATCAGTAGAAGAAAAAAACCCACTACAGTTTTAAACAGGCTTGTAACTATAAAATCTATTTTTAGAAAATTTACAGTTTAAAAGAAGTTTTAAAATGTTGCATACAATTATTTAAAATCAGAATCTGACAATTAGTTGTTCCTAACTTGAATTCAACGTTATTAAATAAATGTTATCACACTCTTTTTCCCTAAGGATTGTGTGTTTCTTACTTTAAAAAGGGTGGCTTTTCTACCAGAATGAAACAGTGTAGTACAAAAAGGTGACATTTTAAATGCACTATTTTATTTTAAAATGGTAATTATCTTATTCTGGGCAACAACAACAAAAAATTGTTTCTCAGTTATAATAAAACCACATTTATTGGAGTTGATCGTACCAATGTCTGGTCAAAAACTGTATACTTTCCCAATCCATCCCATGATGTTTTCCTGGTCCCCCGCTGCCGCAGACAGTTCAGCTGGTGTTGCTCACCAAGGCCAATGTCAAAGAGAATTTGGTATTCTTTTGTGTTCATTTATTATTCAACCAGTGTTGTGTTCCTGTGTTTGGGAAAAGGCTTAGCTTGACTGAGCAAGAGCATACCTACAGCATGAATTCTTCTGCTTCAACATCATGTTGGGAAAAAAAGGAAAATAAAAGATTTCCAAACACCTTTGTTTACCATTTTTAAAAGTTTCTAATATGTTCAGTGTTCATGAAAACAGGAATTCCTTAATCAGAAAAAAGCAAAGCTATGCCTTCAATAAGGAAACTAGACTAAGACTGCATATTACACACAGACAATTCAGAAACAAAGAAAAAAATAACAGATTGGGTCAAACTATAACATTATCTAAAATTTAAGATACATTTAAAACCCTTATTTCCTCATCACAATAATCTAATATGATTAAGACTAACACCACCAGATTAAATCTATTAAACACATTCTAACTACTAAAGCTATAAAGTTCCCTACAATGGTGACAATAAAAACAAAACAGATAATGACATAAAATTGCACAGTATACTAAAGTTAGTTCAATTTCAAATATCCCCCAAAAAAGTACTGGGAAACAACCATTGCTCAGTCAAGATACCACCTTTTCCTCAACACCATTTTTTTTTTTTTAATTCAGAAGGGGATATTGTCTATATTTAGATCAGTAATAATAAAGAAAAACATGTACCTTTCTGTTGGGATAACCACTTTGACTATGGCTTGCGACAGAGTCTGTATATGAAGTCACATCAGATAATAAACATAGAATATGTGAGTATTGTTAACAAGTAACAAGCAAAAATATACATATGCATTGAAAATACTACACATCTAATCACAAGTTTTGCAGGCAATCACTGCTTTTGAAGTAATTATACACTAAGCAATTACATAAAAGCAAAATGTATGTGTCCAGTGAACAATAAATGTTCACCAAATGCAAAGAATCAGAACATTCCTGCCAGAATGCACATCAATGCATTGCAATAGGTACTACACTGAGAATTATCAGATAAAGATTTTAATTTGTGAAATAATTAACTGTTTGCTTCTGACCATAATACAGTTTGCTACTTTGTTCCCAAGCCTTTAAAACCAGCCCTGACATTTTGTGTAATTAATTAATTCATAATGCAACCAACAATTCTTCATAACTTGAAATTAAGTTGGTTTTATGTTTAATAAAAAGAAAATACTCACCCTTTGCTTTTTCTAGAGTTAATGTTTTTTAAAAACCACATTTGCTCTCAAATATTCTAATACCTAAGATCTTAAGAACTAAGTTAGCTAGCTGTCATCCAAACAGTTTAACTATTTAGGAGGTCTTTCTAACTGAAAAGTCACTTAACTAAGTACAAAATCATCACTTTCTCAGAACAAAGTAAATTTAGATACTGTACTTAAGCAAACCAGGATACAACAGTGGATAAATGGGGAAGGGAGGAGAACTTAATAAGTGGACAAAAAGGAATGGCAGCCATAATAATAAGACCTAGTATTTCAAACAGGGTTTCCATGGGCTAAGGCAGGGAACACATCTACATAAGAGTTGCCAAACAGAATTTCACATTTTCTATAAAATTGTTGAAAAGAAATACTACCACAGATTTAGTATTTACAAATATATGCGGCCCTATGTACATTTTTAAAATTACCTTCTCAAAATCCTCCTTGTTTTTCGGTGGCGGTAACATGGGAGCATTGGGATTTTTTAACCGCTCTCTAGGCTGCGCATTAAAAGGCAGTCCTGATGGAGGTGGGGGAAGCGTGTGTTCCATCATAGAAGGCGGAATGTATATTGGGTGTGGAGGAATAGGCACAGCTTTACCCCAGCCTAACTTCATTTCAAAAGACATAATCATCTTTCCTACAAGAAAGAAAAGAACGGTTACCTTGGCAGTAACTCACAAAAGAAAATACAAGATTTCTTCAATGTTAATTAATTTTTAATCTTTCCATTTCTGGTCCTTTTTTTCCTCTAATTTTTATAAAATTTTTTTCCAGAACCGGAAAAAAAAGTGTCTAAATTCTATAAACAAATAATAGCTTTCTTACCATTTAAGTTTTTTAAAGCTCTTTCAGCATCTCTTCTATTCATAAAGGCCACAAAACCACAATTCCTCTCTCTTGCTCTTTCTTCATCAGTCCTAGGCCACATAATTTTCACACTGGCTAATGGTCCAAATCTTCCAAATTCTTGGCACAGCATTTCTTCATTCATCTATTAAAAGGCATACGTTTTTGTATGTAAAAAAGGGAGAGAAAGAATTATATGCAACAAAAAGCAAAGTAGTTTCTGCAAAATGAAGAGACATATCGATGCCACCCTTTTACCATTCAAGTACTAGGCCCTCTGCATAAATCAAATCCTGCCCTAATGGGGCATTCACAAATCTTTTCATACAAGAAACACACTATTTTATATAAACTAGTAGACAGGGAGATGAGGCTGGGTGGCTAGAAAAATCAAAAGCACACCTTTACTTCCCCTCTTCCTCCTTTGGAGATCCTGCATCTCCAATTAAGTCTGTTTAAGCATTTAGCAATGTTTTTTTCAGGCAGCAGTAATGACCATATTTACGTTAAGAAAGAAGTATTTGTTGGCAGTTTAAAAAAAAAAAAAAAAAAACGGGATCTAATCGCCTTTTCTTTTCCCAGCACCCAGCTACCAATGTAATCAAGAAAAGAGATAACACTAAATATACAATAAGGCCAAAAATACACACACTTTTTAAAAAGAGTACACTATGAACCTTGGCCGGGTAGCTAGTTGATTAGAGCATCCTCCCGATATGCCAAGGTTGTAGGTCTGATCTCTGGTCATGGCACATACAAAAAGCAACCAATGAATTCATAAACAAGTGGAAGAACAAATCAATGTTTCTCTTTCCTCCCCCCCTCCAAAATCAATAAAAATAATTTTTTTTTTAATTTTAAAAAGATTTAAAAGAGTACTCTACGTATAACAACCACTACATTCCCCATAACACAATTAACACTGACACGGGGAACAGAATTTTAAAAATATGAAAGACAAAAGTACAAATACTAGTTTGTTATTATGTGGGGTGGGAGGAGGGGGAAGGTGAAGGAAACTCACAAGGAAGCAAGCTATGCATCAGCAGGAGGTAGTCTCAAAAGACACTGTTCACCATTGACCATAGCCCCATGTGATAAATAAAATATAGTGCAGTTACAGAAAGAGGAGACAACCCCTTAAGAAGTATTACAAGACAATTCAGCCCATACCAGCAAAATACTTGAGACTCTAGTTTCATCAACTTTGCTCACTTCAGATTCTTGACTTTATTGATTTTATTGATTGACAAAGCCATGTTCTTCAAAAAGTATAAAAGCACATAAGCCAACACTCATCTTAGTTTTCTGTTATTACCTGTGGATTAATGTTTCCAAGGTATAAATTAGTAGTGCTTGGATCTCCCACATCATGTGACCCAGGTGCATAGTCATCAAGAACTAAACCAAAGAGAAAAACATTATAACCTGAAAAATACAATGTCTAGATAATTTCTATTAATTAAAAAAAGCAAAAAACTGTATTACCACCAGATGATCTATTTCTTCTTGAAGGCGCATCCACTTTAAAAAAAAGAAAACAATTCTTAGTTTTCAGAATAGTTCATCACAAATGTAAACACTAAAACAAATGTCACTTACTGGAACGCCGTTGACCATCAGAATCTGACTGAGGCGGCTCAAATCGACTTAACCTGCCTTTTGTTTTATGTCTCTCATCGCGCTCTTCTTGAATTCTGTTGAAAATATTTACAATCACTAATAATGAGCCAAAATTTATTTGTTCACATTTAATAAAAATAGAATCTATCCAGGTATCTTCAGATAAGATTAGAGTCCCTCAGCTATAACAGAATTATGAGAAAATTTCTGATATATCATACAATCAATGAAATACAAAGCCCACTTTTAAAGTAAGGAAGAAATTCAGCACTGAAACCAAGAAATCTGTTTTTTTTTTTTTTTTTTGCTAAGTTCGACCATTCCTCACCCCTACACTTCAGTAACTAGACTGTTTCCACTGCAAACAGGACTCCGGCCATTAATCAATTCAATTGCATCCACATAATACAAGCAAACCAGATGCTGGATGAAATGCTAATATATTTTCAAACATACCCCACAAAATACCCCTAAAAAAATCTAAAAAAACACCTCATGGTAAGTCAGTTAGTAGTAAGTAACTAACTGGGATGCTCCATTCTTCATACCTGCCATCTGGAAGTATCAGCTCAGTTTACCTCTGATTCTCAGCACTAGAAAACTTACTGTTTCAATTCTTCTTTGAAGAGTTCCAAATTGCTTTTTTTCTTTTCTTTCTCCCCTTTCTTCAGTGGCTATGAAGGATATGACAAGTTATACTTCAAACAAAGGAAGGGTAAACAAAACTAATGGTTCAATAATCATTTTAAATAGTTTTTATTTTACTGCCAATTATGTTCTAATTATGTAAATTAGAAAGAATGAATGCTTCTGTTATCAGTTTTCCTTCCTGTTCTCTCAAACTAAGATTTTAACAATTTTAAAAACAAACAAAATAATAACCAGCAGTCTTAAAAGGAGCATAACATCACCACCCCCCACCCCAAAGCCTGTGATACCTAGGCCTGAATATTACTGTTGGAGGGAACAGGGGGCAAAATTAATGAACTTATAAAGTGACTGAACTGCCATGTAAAGTAACTGTCATGAACAACTACCAAAAATGCACACCCCTCAAAACAATGTCCTTGGAAGGATAATTACTGAAGCAATCATAACATCTTTGGAATTTCTTTTACAAAATTACTTTGAAAACTGCTTTTGGAATAACTTCTTAAAAGTGCCAAAGTAACTCAAAAGAGAAGGAAAGTCTTTTTAACAAATGGTACTAGGACAAGTGAACACCCACATGCAAAAAAGAATGATGTTGGAACTTTACTTCACACCATACTCAGTGGACTAAAGTAGATTTACAGTTGTAATACAAATAAATCATACAATAACTAATAAATAATACAAGAATAAACTGTTTCACATACTCACAACTGTAAACCCACTTTTGCCCACCCCTGCATTAAAAAAATTCACTCAAATGGTTCAGAGATTTAAATGTAGAAGTTAAAACCTATAAAATCTTAAGAGAAAGCACAGAAGTTAACCTTCATAACCTTAAATTAGGCAACAATTTCTTAGACATGACATCAAAAGCATGACAAGAAAAAAATATTGATAAACTGAACATCAAAATTAACCTTTAGTGGCTCAAAGGATACTATAAAGAAACGCACAGATAACCCACAGAATGGGAGAAAACATCTGCAAATCAGAGAGCTGTTAAGAAACTTGACTCCAGCAGGTGTAAAATATTCTTACAACCCAACAAAAAATAAACAAATTAAAAAATGATCCAAGATTCTGAAAAGACATTTACTTGCACAGAGACTACGAATGGATGATAAATACATCAGAAATGTTCAATATCATTAAGGAAGTGTAAATCAAAACCACAAATAGGTACAACTTCACACCCACTAAGATGATGATAATAAATTTTTAAAATGGACAACTTTAACAAGTATTGATGAATTATGGAAAAACTGGAACCTTATACATTGCTGATAGGACTATATCACACTACAGCTACTTTGGAAAATAGTTCGGCAGTTTCTAAACAAGTTAAATAGTTACCACATGACCCAGAAACTCCACTCCTAGGTATATATAAAGGAATTAAAAATGTATGTCCACACAAAAGCCTAAATGCAAATATTTATAGCAGCATTATTCTACTACAATAGCCAAAACGTGGAAACAATTCAAATGTCCATCCAGTGACAAACAGATAAGCAATGTGGTATATCCATAATATGAAACATCATCCAAATACAAAAAGGAATGAAGTGCTGATATATGCCACAACACAGATGAACCGTGAAACATGACACTAAGAAGCCAGACACAAAGAGCCGCATGTTGTATGACTCCCTTTGCATAATGTTCAGAACTGACAAACCCAAACAGAAAGAAAGCAGAGTGATTAGTGCTTGCCAGAGATTGGCGATAGCTAAAAATAGGCATTAGGTTGCTTTCTGAAATAATAAAAATGTTCTGAAATTAGAGATCAGTGGTTGCTGCACAACAGTAAAGATACTAAAAAAAAAAAAAAAATCACTTAATTGTGTACTTTATAAGGATGAATTTTATGGTATACAAATTATGTCAATAAAGCTGTTATTTTTAAAAACTGCTTTCAGAGCTATTTTAAAAGTCATATAAGGAAAATCAGTCTCATTATTCAATGTAATCATATTTCTTCACCAAACCCGATTCTAAATGACATCTATCTACTTTCCCTAATAAAAACCTCACCCTCAAAAAATAAATACTACTAACACTAAGAATACTTAAAAGAAAGTGTCTGATAGCAATTCCAAATAAATTTCAAAACTGTTCTAGGTACAATACACACCGTTGGAGTACATTTAGCTTGCAAAGTAACACTACACATACTGATATAATTTAAATACCTCAATTCAGAATTGTTTAAAAATACAATCTTACCATTTTACATTTACACCTAAAAACTGTCATATGCTATATGCTATGAGTAAAATACAGTCATAGCAATATGAGGATAGCAATAGCAAATGCTCACTGCTCCAAGAGCACCAACTATTATCTATCTGCATGTCCTACTCTAATTTATTCTCTCTCGTCTAGGAAGATTAAGCATCAAAACTCAACATCTACTCCCAAAATAATTTAAAAGAAACCAAAGTCCTGCTTACAGTGGAAGTACTGAAAGTATCACTGGTGGCATCATCTCAACATTTGTGGTCACTTATTTAAGTATGACTTACAGGTTTTTTGGTTTCTATCACAAGAAGAGACGGTGGTCTTTCATTGGATGACTGACTTGGAGGGTTTTTTTGATCTGCAAATCTTGAAGATGGCTTATAGATTTTGCCTCTTTTTTCATCTGTTTCATGTTCTTCTGAAATTTAAAATACTAAGTTTCAGTATTAATTTTACATTATTTCAGTTTTGTTATTTTTACTTAAAAATAAAAGTTAATAAAATGCCTTTAGTACTAAGATAATCATTATTGACGAAACATTGTTAAATTCAATTAATACCCTACTCTCGAAAATACAAATTTGATCACTTTATAAAAAAACTATGACATACATTAAAATTTTTAGAGAGTATTCTACTGTCTTAAAACTTGGAAGGTAGCCCTGACTGGTATGTCTCAGTGGTTTGGCATTGTCCAGCATACTGAAAGGTCACCAGTTCATTTCTGGTGGGGGCACATGCCTGGGTTGTGGGCCAGGTCCCTGGTTGGGGGAAAGCCAGAGACAATCGAATGTTTCTCTCCCTCCCTTTCCCTTTCTCTAAAAATAAGTAAAATCTTTTAGGAAAATAAAAACTTGGAAGGTAATAAATAGTTTTAAAATTTACTTATCTTGCTCCAATTTCCCATTAATCCATATTTAACCACTGAAGTTTGCTAATTAATATCACCACTAGAGGGTGCCAATAGACAGGAAATATTAAATTCAAAAGCCATCAAACGTATTTCATAATTATCTGTAGTCATTTATCCAAGGCTTTTGGGTTTACTCAAGGGCTATAATATTCACTTACCTTTAGCTGCATTAACGACACCTCCACGCACAAATGTCTTCACTTTATTACCATCACTTCCTTCAAAAGCAGCAAGAAATTCCTCATAAATCTCAGCAGCAGCCTTTTCATCTTCCTAAATTTACATGAATATATTAATATCACAATATAAAAATTATTACTGTTTATAGGGTTCAACTCCTCAAGGAATGTCAATGAAACCTCTCCCCACACTGGGGAAAGCAGGTTAAGAAGTCCTAATGGGCAATAGCTAATCCTTAATAAACATTAATATTAATTAACAATGAAACTGACAGAGGCTTTGCTCTTCTAACTGGCAATTAGTGGGACCAGGAAAGGGTCCACTAATTTGTTTAAAGACAATTTAATGATTAATGACAACTGACTATAAAAAATATATTATTCTATTAATGTTTATATTGTTTCCACAGCACAATAATTTAGTTCAGTGAATACAAAGATTTCCATCACAAACCACTGAAGACATAAATATTAAAAACTGAAGCAGACTTATCTCCAGACACTTGGCATTAAAAAAAAAGCTAAGAACCTTGACAATTTCCATTATAACTATGCTAAATGTCCTAAAACATATGACTAGAAAGGCCAATGCAACAGAATAAAAAATACAGAAATAAATCCAACAACATGTGGAAATTTTGCATTCAATAAATATGGTATCTCAAATCAGTGAAGAATAGATGGACTTTTCAATGAATGGTGGTGTAGGGTACCTTGACAGCTATTTGAAAAAAGATGAAAATGAACCAATTATTCACATTATATACAAATAGAAGTGCAAATGTATCAAATTTAATTTAAAAAACAAAACCAGCCCTGGCTGGGTGGTTAAGTTAGTTGGAGCATGGTCCTGTACACTGAAAGTCTGTGGGTTCAATCCTCAGTCAGGGCACATGCCTAGACTGTAGGTTCAATCCTCAGGTACAGGTTAAAATAATAATATAAATAAATAAATAAAACCATATAAGTATTAGAAAAAATGAGGAAATTCCTTTGTAAGCTGGGAGTGGGGAAAACTTGACTAAAAAATCAGAAACCTTATGGTAGGACTGATAAATCTGATTACATAATAAATATTTCCTACATAAAAAAACACCAGAAGCAAAATAAAAAGACAATCGATGAACTGAGATAAAACACTGCACCTTGTATCATACACAGTGTTAATATATCTAATATACAAAGAGTTCCTAAAAAATATAGATAACCCGACTTATAGAGAGTTTAGTTATGAGCAGACAGTTCACAGAACACAAGAAAAGCTGTCCCACTTTATTTATAAGAGAAATACGAATTTAAAACTATACTATTTTCACTTGGCAGATTGGCAAAAACTTCTTTGATGACATTCTCTGTTGGCAGGCTATGGGGAAACCACCCCTCAGAAACTGCTGACAGGAATGCAAAATAGCCCTGCCCTTATAGAGAGCAATCTGACAATATCTAGCAGAGCTATGTTTATGTTATTTACCATCAACCCAGCAATTTCACTTACAGGAACATATCCCAATGATACACTAGCAAAAACACCATATGCATAATACTACCCATAGCAGCACTATTTGACATGTCAAAAGACCAAAACACAAATGCCCTGAATAGAATTTTAGTTGAATGAACTGCTGCATTATCTACACAGCTAATTTAAAAAAAATAAGTATTTCAATATACTTGCAGTAATCTGAGACATAATGTTAAGTGAAAAAAGCAAGATGGAGAAAAGCATACTGTACATAGCATGCTACTGTGCATCTAAGAAAGGAGTGGGTACAATCTACATGTACATGCTTGCTTATAAAAAAGAAACGACCAGAAAATAATCAAAACTGCTACGCAGCAGAGAGAAAATGGTGGAGTACACAGGGATATAGAAGCTAGCCTCCTTTGATTACACCTTGTTATAGATTTGACTTGGAGGTGGCAGCTGAAAATACCCTGAAGTCAAGTCTCTGAAAAACAGTTCTCAACTGCCTATACACTTACTTCCTTGTTTAGAGATATTTATTTCCAAAGATAACACAAAACACATTTTAAATATTACCTTTTTCTTCAATTCTTCTTGCTCCTTCTTACTTAAAGTTCGCTTAGCTGTACTCATTTTTCCAATACTGAATGCTTTAAGTTTGTTTTCTAGAAGAGGCTATGAAAACAAAAAGCATACCTTTACACACACATTCTTAATACTACCTCATTAAGAATTCAACTAAGAAGTATAACTTAACTGATACACCTCAATTAATAAACAAATCTTCAGAATAGATGACTTAAGAAAAAAAATCATTGTAAAGAAAAGCTGAGGGTACTCTAAGCTTCAGGTGCCTGCCTACCTTGAGCTTAATCCTGAAGTATTCATTAAAGAATACCTTCATTTACTAGCGCAAATTCAGTAACATACAAAAGCCATTTTTTAAAAAAAGGTAAAAAGGCTTCAAAACTCATTCAACCTGCTTGTTGGCAGCAAGGATAAAAGTACTTGAGGGAAAACACAGATGTTTCTGAGCAAAAGAAGTGGAACAGAAAAAAGGTACTTCCAATAGGGAGAAGGAGGGATACATTCCCACAGTTCAGTAGCAGAAATCAAAATACTATCTATAACTGTCAGTTCAGGTACTAAAATCACATTACTTCCTTGTACAATTCAGTAAATCATATCTTTCTTTTTGCTTTCAATGCTTTCCCATTTTGTTTCCCCTGATATTTTCAGTACCCACCTGCCACCACAGTTATTATAAGCTTTTGACGATATTCCCTATGCTGTACACGGTATCCTCGTTACTATTTTGTAACTATCAATTTGTGCTTCTTAATCCCTTCAGCTTTTTCACCCAGTCCCCATCAGTCTGTTCTCTGTACCTATAAGTCTATTTCAGTTTTGCTTGTTCATTTATTTTGTTATTTAGATTCCACATGTAAATGAAATCATGTGGTATTTGTCTTTCTCTAACTTATTTCACTTAGCATAATAATTCCCTCTAGGTTCATCCGTGCTGTCACAAATAAGATTTCATTCTTTTCTATGGTCAAGTAATATTCCACTGTACATATGTACCACAACTTTTTTATCCACTTGTTCTTCATTAATAACACTGATATTTATGAACATAATAATTTCATTTTCTTTTCTGAGAAAACAGTACTTTAATGAAATCCTCATTTATGTAATTTAGAAGCAATTTCCTTCTGAGATATGGCTTGAATAAACTGCAGGCCTTTAGTTCAGTTAGTCATTTAAATGTCAGATTTTGATTCATAACTTAAAAGTTAAATGTTAATTAAATACAACCTAAAACATTAATCTAAAATTGAAATTTGAAGGTTTCTCTAGCACCTACTAAAAGTAGAAGTTAACCAATTGCCAAAATTAGACTTTATCAATCCCCAGTTACTAAAAAGGCTTGCCCCTTAGATATGAAGAATGAAAGAATAATATTGCAGAAAACTATTTTAAAGTTACATTAAAATCCCTTTGAAAAAACAGAGCACTTTATAATACAAAAGTCAATACTGGGTTTCAGGAACAGATTCAAAATAATTTTCTCTCCCAGATAGAAAGAAAAATGTTTTGCCATCATTCAGTCAGCATCTTTGGTTTCGACTTCAAAAGTTTAAACCAATTATAAAATTACACATAAATTCAATGAAAGACATAATTTTACACAGCAAAATGTTTAGGCCACATTTTATTTATATCTTAAGAGCTTAGTCCAATAGGGAAATGGTTAAGGAAATTAAGGAATGTTTTCGCAAAGAAATGATCATCCATTAAAAAGTTTATTTACAAAACGTTTGTCAAAATTTTAAAAATCGGAACTAAGAACAGAGTATTTATAGGTTGTTCCTGTAAAATGGATCTCACAAAGCAAAAATATTTTTGTGCTGAGAAATACTTAACAAGAAAAATGAAGTGTTATCAATGTTTATACTGACTAGTGCTGATTATCTTCATTTTCCAAATTTAATCACAAAAAATTATTTAAAATAAAACAAGAGCACCTTTTAGACATATGCAGTAAAGAAGCTCCTCTTCTGGGTTGTAGTAATGCCCGGGACAATGCACCAACCACAGTAAACAGCACCTGTTGTGTTTGCTTCCCAGGGCAAGACTACAAGCTCTCTGGGAGCAAGAGATGTGTTTCAATCACCTGTGTATTTCTAGTTACTGGCATTTGGCGCTTGGCTCAGTAAATGTTTGGTAGAAGGAAGGAACAATAAATCTGACTATTAACCATTTTACATTCGAAACACTCCTTCGTTTTTTAAATAAAATTTTAAATAAAACCTACTTCACTTATGAGCTAAAAAAAACATTTCCTTGGATGAACTTAAGTTTATCATTAACCTAAATACAACAAAGAATGCTATTTTCAAATAGTACAAAATGTAACAAGTACAAAACCAACTATCCAACCACCAAATTGAAGCACAGATTAACACCATTAACTACACTTTCCTATCTTTATCAACACTTACTCTTGAGACATTCTGGTGAGGAGAATCACAAAGGCTTTCACGGGCACTTTCATTCCTATAATTATGTTTTCTTGGGCTCTTCGGTCGTGTCCGACTTGGCATATCACTATCTGAGGGTCCAGATGCATCCATCTTCAGGAAAAGGAAAGCGAGTTTTTAAAAATGACATATGTAGTATTGAAAACTAGAAATAACTCATGTTCAAAGACTGACAAATTTAATTATGCACTGTCAAAACTTTCATCTGTTAATACCACCACCAATTTCATCAGAAAAGTCTTCTTCACATATAGGGAAAGTTTCCAATAATTCTATACCTTGCACTTGAATGCTCAAATTTTATATCAGTGACAAAGAGTCGTTTACTTTGAAATAACAGGTTCACTTCCTTCATTTTCAGGAAGATACCCGGCAAACATCCAAGTCTGATCACCATACTTTGCCAGTTGCTCCTTGGAATAAAAATGGTATTCCAGAAAAAAAGAACCCAGTTTCATTTCACAATTTAAACAATCCCGTAAGTACTTTTCCTCAAGACAAACATCACACATTGGTAAACTGAGCTGCCTTATAAGTACTTGACATTTCATCACACATAACATTAAAAGAATCACACGAAAGGACAAGAATATTAGTAATTTTACTGCTGCAACAAGAACATGCTTAAGAGAAACTAGCATATTTTTACTATGCCTATGGGAAAGAATACAATGACTACTAGTACATTTTTATAACACTGCCTTGATTCCTGCTCAGGTGCTAACATTTTACCCATCATTTGCTTTTTCACCATAAGTGCAACTGTCACCACAGGGAAAAAGACAAATGTCTTTGTGCTACTGCAAAATAGTTTTGAATTCACAGATTCCCTGGAAGATTCTCAGTGACACTCGAGTATCTGAAAAACCATAGTGGAAGTGCTGTTGTAATAACATATGTAAAGAATGTTTATTGCAGTATTATTCAAAATATCAAAACCCTCTAAACAAAAAGTATATGCCCATAGTTAGAGAAATACCTTAATAAATGACTGGACCTCCCCCTGTGGAATAGGACAATGCTCTTAGGAAGACTAGACAAGAGCTGCGCCTGCTCACATGCGGGGACGTCCAACAGGTGTACTGTGCGATGAGGAAGCAACACTGCACAATGCGACGCCACAGTCAATGCACAAGTACACACGCTTACGTGCGTACAGAATTTTATAAGCATAATAAAAAAGGTAAGGAAATAAACACACTAGGGTTCTAACATGGTTTGAAGGGTCAACTTACGTGAACAGAAAAAAAAAAAAGAACACCAAACAAAAAAGGGGAAAGAAAATAGGCTCATACGTTATAACTGTTTATTAAATAAAATAAGGTAGAGATATAAATAAAAAAATTAAATTTAAAGAAAAACACAAAGACTGTCTCTTATACTCACATGTGCATCTGAAGATCCAGATGAATGAACATCTGATGATCTGGTCTGCAAGTATGAAAGACAGAAGTCAGTATTAATTGATCAGAAAAATGTCTTACTATGCTAACAAGTATTTCTTATACTTGATTTTTCTCAGACTTAATTTTTTCAAACTTGCAGCAATTTCTTCACAGCTAATAAAACAGGCAATCTCTAACTTACAAGAAGGTTGTGATCCATAATAAATGTGCAAGTCCATTCTTTAAAATTCAGAATGGTTATTTTCCAAAACATGATGCAAATGACAGTCATAAGACACACTGTTCACTGCTGCAACACTGACCTAGCAGCAACTTACTACACAACGAACAAACCTCCCCTCCTTTCTCCAGTCACCCAAACTCGTGTAAGGATATTCTAACAGCAAGAAAATTCACAGATAAACCCTTGATATCTAGCAAAAGGTACAAATTTAACTGCAGAAATAGTTCAAGGAAAACAAAATCCTATCATCCAATGCCCCACAGGCATCCATTTGCAGCCTGTTGTAAGGGGGCTGGTTCCACTTGGGCATGCCACTGTGGCTCACTATTGCACAAGTCACGGCAGTTTCCAACAGTATCAACTTTCAAAATCCCATCTTATTTTTTTCTTAATTGATCTACAGTTCAGATTACACACAGCCTAAGACGTTTTATTGGTTTTTCACTATTCATCTAAGGACAAAGAAGCCAAGCTGCAAGGCCATTTAAATAAGATTCATATGGACACACAGAATTACTTCATCGGATTTTCTTACTGAATCAGTTTTTTTCTCTGAACTCCACTTTACTGGGTCCTAGTCAAAATCAGCCTGAAATAACCAAGTACCAAAATACCTTCCACCTCCATTCTCTCTATCCATCATTTCTTTGTCTCCAGCTTTTACTATGATCCTCCTCATTCACCTTCTTCTCCCAGCTAACCTTTCTTAAAAGATGAGATGGTATGAAAGAAGAATTTTTTTGATATTTAAATTAACTCTGTGAAACACCTGAAAAACAACCTGAAATATCCTCATTTGCAGACACTTAGAAATTACAAAATTAAAGAGTATAAATAATTTCTCTTAGAAAAGAAAAAGAGTTCATCAAAAGATAGAATGGTCTGGGGGAAAAAAATTAACTGCCTTCCAATGTAGGAGTATTAACCTGCTAGGTAACAAAAATAATATTCTAACCATACAGTAACAAAAAATATAAAACACCTAGAATGAACTAGAGAAAATATACATAACCTGTGTGAAGAAAACACACACTATACATCAAGATTCAATTACTCAAGTCACCTTTTAAAAAGACATCACATTCCTGCATAGGAAAGCTCATTATTAAGAAAATGTCCATTAATACCCAAATTTATTTACATACCTAATATGATTTCATTTGACAGCTCTAAATCCCAAAGGGAAATCTCTGCCAGAGGGCAAATGGATTGCCAAAAATAATTCTCAAGTTCAAACAGAAGAATAGGCATACAAGAGAACCTAAGAATGTATTTTCCTTCCTTTTATTTTCTATGCCACCACATCCAAATCATTTCCAGGACTTAAAAATAACAGCATGGGTTAGGAGCTGCATCAGCTGATTTCAATTAACCTAAGATGGCACTGTTCATATTTACTGCATATCAGACATTTCCCATTGATATGGAAGTTAAATTTAAACAGTGATTATAAGATTTTAAAAGAACAGCCAACTTCTAAAGCTAATGGTCCAGATAAACAGTAGTAAATGTAATGCTGCCTCAGAAGCTGAGCCTCTCCCTCTTAACCTGGAACTGAACTATATCTTCTGTCTTGGACTTAGGTTTTTGTCTTCTTTAAACTTACAAACAACAAATTATGCCTAAAGATCTTCTGAAGTCTGTAGCACAATTCTTCATCAACATGGAAAGACCCAAAAGTAAGAAATGAAAGGGCAGAATAGGGAAGGTTTGAGGAAATAAAGAAGCAAATATAACAGAAATTTATCTCAGGGTAAGGAAAGCAGACAGACAGGTGTGGGAAAGGACAGGAAGAAAATCCAAAAGGAAAAAGAATCATTCTGATGGCTGCTGAGGAGAAAAAGGTAAAGCCAATTACAAGTATGCCATATGACCCTGTATCTTGGTGGCTGAGAATAAAAACTACTCTTTTCTTCCTGGCTGCTCCTACATTAGTTCAAGTGAAAGGCCTCCACAACCCAAGTTTTCAAATTAGCAACTCTCCACAGTAACATTCCTGCAACACTGCCACTCTGTGTAGTCAACTCTCCATTCCCATTTCTGCCTTTCAAATGTCTTTCTCCTCTCATCTTCTAAAACATCAACTTGCATCTGCACAAGTGTAACAATCTCTCCACAGGAAGCAAATCAATACCTCTTTGTACTGAGAAGACCCCATTCTTCATCTTCCACCTTGATCCCTTCTCATAGGTCCCAGTCTGCTCTCAACCACTCCTACACATTTTCCACTCATGTCTGCAAGCTACTCAGATCCAGTATGTCTTAAATCCCTTGAAAACCATCTTGTCCTCTTGACCTTACCTCTGACGGTGGGGGGTCTGAAGGTACTAAAATGTTAAAAGCACAAACCTAAAGTCAGAATTTGTAATCTTGGGCATAGTTCCTTCATATGTAAAACTGAATAGCACCTGCCTCAGGAATGTTGTGAAGGATAAAAACAGGTGAAGCACTTAGACCAGGGTTTGGTATATAATAATTACCTAATCAGTATGTGTTAGGCAGCAGTGGCATTATAACAGGGTCATCCTGGACTCCTTCCTTATCCCCTGTAATCAACTGAGTCAAATTCTGTTCATCCTAGCCCTTTTACAAGGGCCCTTTTCCTTTCTAAAGACACCATGTGCTTCAGATCTTCCCTTCATTCACCCATTTACTGGTACTGTGCCTTGCATTAGATAAAAAGTAAAGTAAGACATAGCTCCTGTCATTAGCAGCTAACAAAAGAGACAATTAAAAATGTGGCTATGCCACAAGAGCACTGGCAAATCTTAATGGAAGATGTTAGGAAAAGCTTCCCAGAAAGGATGTGAAGTGAGACTTTTGAAGCAATCCTCAATTATCAGCATTGCAATGCTCTTCAAACTGGT